>CAUYRT010053897.1:0-10643 GCA_963574885.1 Lepilemur ruficaudatus
TCCCAGCCACTTGGGAGGCTGAGGCAGAAGGATTGCTTGAGCCCAGGAGTTTGAGGTTGCTGTGAGCTAGGCTGACGCCACGGCACTCACTCTAGCCCGGGCAACAGAGTGAGACTCTGTCTCCAAAAAAAAAAAAAAAAATTTAAGATATAATGATATACCTTCCTTCTTACTCTGTGATCTTCTGCCCACTTTCCTTCCTCTGTAAAAATAACAAAATTATGTCTGAGTCTCTGGTGCATTAATACCCTAGAGTAAGCAAGCCAAGATGGCCAGCTAGACACACAACTTGTTGAGCCTTCCCGGCAGAAGAGTTGAGGGTTGAACTGAGGAGAGCGGAGAGTGATTGCTGCTCAGAAGTGGAATCTGGGGACACCCCCAGGAGAAATTGAGCAGCGGAGAGAGAGGAGGATAGAAGGGAGACATTGCCGTGAACCAAATCCAGAGAGTTCCAGAGCCCAGAGAAAGGGTAAGCTGCTTTTCCCCTTCCCCAATCTGGGTGCCTCAGGCCAACAACAGGACGCAGGGCTCTCATCCTGCAGGGGAATGCCACCAGGGACCCAGAGAGCTGGCATCCTTGATTCTGGATGCCGCCTCCTCTGTACCACCTCCGTTCCTGGCATCCCAGAAAGTAATTTTGGCTCAAGCCACTCATAGCCATGTGGCCGCACCCACCCCATAGCAACTGCCAAAGTGCCTTGCTGAGTGGGCTCCCTGCAACAGGAGCACATTCCCAGCTGAGCCTGTGTCCAACAGGGTAGCTGCAGCGGAGGCTCTGAGAGGAGGGCAGACGGGTGCCCCCTGAACTCAAGAGCAATGCAGCGAGATCACAGCCCCTTCCCACCATAGCAGCCACTAGAGTTCTCTGTGCTGAGTGACCTGCTTACAGCACTGGGGGAGGGGTCTTGCCCCAAGCCAGCAGGGCAGCTGCGGTGTGTGATCTTCCTGCCCACAGGCATTTGGCATGTTCACCTACTGACAGCCCAGATGGAAAGGCGGAGAGGCTAGGAGACAGATCCCGGTCTTAGGTGTGGGTGGCAAGAGAGAGCTCATGCCCACTGGGAGGTTTTGGAACAGCACAGGAGAGCAGGGGGGCTATAAGTGCATCCTCTCCCTCCCTCCCCAGGAGAACTGCCATATTGAAGTAGGCTATAGGCACTGAGACTCAGTTTGCATAAGTACTGGTACCCATGGCAACCGAATGCCTCCAGGGCAGGCTGAAACAGAGCAGCTGCCCCACCACCACTTTATTAGGGAGTACAGCTTGATCCAAGAGTTCTTGAGCTGCCACTGTTCCCCTGGTGGGAGTATTCCCATGGTGGAGACTTCTGGTGATAGAGAGACCCACCTACCTTGCCTTAGCATCTAGTCGTGGAATAAGGGGTGCACAATTGGAGATCCCCCTATCCGCCAGCATCACATGGAGTTGCAGGCCAGCAGGCCAGACACATGAACTATGGGTAAGTTCAAGAATTCATCATGGGTGGAGACGAAACACAAGGACCAACTGGAGGGCTTATGGAGAGGGACAGAAAAAGCCTGGCTAAAGGCCTCAGCAATCACACAAGTAGGCCCCTCCATTCAGGAGCAGCCCTCCAAGCTTGGATAGCCCTAAACTTCATATCAGTGGCTCCCCCTACTCACTGGATAAGCAACCTCTGAGCCCCATAGAGGCTCACACAACCAGGCTCTTGCACGCCAGCTACAATCTATTTTGCTCCTCCCCCCAACCTAGCAGGGAGCAGCGTCCGAGGAACCCCTGGGAGCTACAAGGCCCCTTCCATAGTTTAGGGCATTCATATACCTCACCTGGGGGACTAAAGCCTACCATGGGCAAAATAGATTACCTTGATAACTGGCTCTTCCACACAAAGTTCAATCAACAACAGCAGGAACAACCGCATAGCTAAAGATAGTGCCTTCCATCTCAAGCTATTAGGGAGCGGTGGATTTGTGCCCACAAGTACAATCTACCAGCTTGGAGCTTCATGATGATGGTCCAAACTCACTACACTCTATTGGGAAGAAGTGATCCAAGAGGTTCATCAAATCTGCTAAAATACCCAAAAGACAATTAAGGACCAGTGCTCCTCTCCCTGGCATGGTCAGAGGACAAATTTGGAGACACAGAGACAGGACCATAAACAAACTCGAGCACCCCAGCTCTCGACCAAGAGGCCTGATGACAAAGAATCAGCTAAAGAACTCTGGAAACATGAAAAATCACAGCAAAAGTCACCCCCAAAAGAAATCAAGAGCTCATTAGCAATGGATATCAACTTAAATGAAACAGTTAAAATGAAAGATGAAGAACTGGGATATGCATTGTAAGAAAGCTCAATGAAATTCAACAGAAAATAGAAAACCAACACAAGCCACAGAAACAATGCTGGAAATGAATGCAAAAATCTCTAAAGAAATTGGAGTATTAAAGAAAAAAAAAACCAGAAATTCTGGAAATGAAAAATGCATTCAAGGAATCACAAAACACAGTGGAAAGCCTTAAAAATAGGCTGGATCATGCAGAAGAGAGAATCTCAGACCTTGAAGATAACCTCTATGAGCTAAACAAATCAGTCAAAAAGAACACAAAAACAAGAGGCATGAACAAAGCAGACAAGAAATGTGGGATTATTTAAAGAGGCCAAACATACCAATCATAGACACCTCAGAGGGCAAAGAAGAAAATACAGAACGGTTGTATAATACACTTGAGGGAATAATTGAAGAAAATTTCCCTGGTCAAGCTATAAATCTAGATATCCAGATACAAGAAGCACATATATCCTGTCACATATTTATTAGGCTAGCCAAGGTAAATATGAAAGAGGCATTTCTATGTGCAGTAAGGTGAAAATAGCAGATAATCTACAAAGGAAAACCCAGCAGACTAAATGCAGACTTATTAACTGAAACCTTACAAGCCAGAAGGGACTGGGGACCCATCCTCAGTCTTCTAAAACAGAATTATAGCCACCCTAGAATTCTATATCCTGCAAAACTAAGCTGCTTATATGAAGGAAAAATTAAAGATTTTCCCAGATAAGCAATCGCTGAAGAAATTTGTGAAGACCAGACCTGCCCTGCAGGAAGTACTAGAACATGCATTATAGACTGGCCAGTGCAATAGACACTCACCAGTGTAAAATCACCAAAAAGCTAAACTACAGAACCCAGATTCAAAAATGGCTTGGGAAGTAAAACAAAGCAATAAGGGTCTAGCTAATGGGATGAACAGAAATCCACACCAAATAACAATTCTCTCAATAAATGTAAGTGGCTTAAACTGCCCACTGAAGAGACACAGTCTGGCTAAATGGATAATAAAAAATATAAGCCAAGTATCTGTGGTCTCCAGGAAACATATCTAACCCACAAGGACTCATTCACACTCAAGGTGAAGGAATGGAAAACAATATTGCAGACAAATGGAAACCAAAAGAAAGCTGGTGTAGCCATTCTTACATCAGATAACAGAAACTTTAATAAACAAAAGTAAAGAAAGACAAAGACAGTCACTATATAGTGGTGGAGGAAAAAATTCAACAAGGGGACTTAACAATCCTAAATATTTATGCACCCAATACAGGAGCATCCACATACATAAAGCAAATCCTGCTTTATCAAAACAAAACGATAAACAGCAATGCCATAAATAGCCATGGACTTCAACACCCTGCTGACAAAACTAGGCTGGTCCTCCAAACAGAAAACAAAAACAATGGACTTAAAGAGAACGCTAGAATAAACATGACTAACAGACATCTACAGAACATTCCATCCAAAAAACACTGAATATATGTTCTTCTCTTCAGCTCATGGAACTTTCTCTAAATTTGATCATGTCCTAGGCCACAAAACAATGCTCAACATATTTAAAAAAATAGAAATTATACCATGTATCTTCTCAGACCAAAGTAGAATAAAATTAGAAACCAATTCCAACAGAAACACTGATCTCTACACAAAGTCATGGAAATTAAACAACCTGTTGCTGAATGATTATTGGGTCAAAGAGGACATACAAATGGAAATCAAATGATTCTTTGAACTAAATGATAATGGGGACACAAGTTGTTAAAATCTATAAGATACAGCAAAAGCAGTCTTCAGAGGAAAACTCATAGCCTTAAATGACAAATCTAAAAGACAGATCACATGATGAATGATCTAATGAATCGTCTCAAGGAACTGGAAAAAGAAGAGCAAACCCATCCTAAACCCAGCAGAAGAAAAGAAATAAGATCAGAGCAAAACTAAATGAAATTGAGAACAAAAGAATTACACAGAAGATTAATGACACAAAAAGTTGTTTCTTTGAAAAGACAAGCAAAATTGACAGGCCTCTTGCTAGAATGACCAGAAACAGAAAGGAAAGAACTTTAATCAACTCAATTAGAAATGAAAAGGGAGCAGTCACAACTGATATCATGGAAATACAAATCATCATCTTTGAAAACTATAAAAATCTCTAAGCCCCCAAACTTGAAAATGTGGAGGAAATGGACAAATTCTTAGAATCACAAAACCTCCCTAGGCTTGATCAAGAAGAACCAGAATTCCTTAACAGATAAATATCAAGCACTGAAATTGAAGCAGCAATAAAAAATCTTCCAACAAAAAAAAGTCTCAGACTAGATGCGTTCACACCCAAATTTTACCAAAGCTATAAAGAAAAATCAGTACATATACTGCAGAAATTATTCCACAACATTAAGAAGGATGGAATCCTCCCCACCTCATTTTATGAAGCCAATATCACCTTGATATCAAAGCCAGGAAAACACAAGAAAAAAAGAAAACTACAGACAAATATCCATATGAATATAGATGTCAAAATTCTCAATAAAATCTTAATAAACCAAATTCAACTGCACATCAATAAAATAATTCAATCATGACCAGGTAGGCTTCATCTCAGAGATGCAAGAATGGTTCAACATACACAAATCTATAAATGTAATTCACCATATATATAAAAGCAAAAACTAAGACCATATGATCCTCTCAACAGATGCAGAAAAGGCATTTGACAAAATCTAGCAACCTTTTATGATAACAACTCTTAAGAAAATAAACATAGAGGAGATGTACCTCAAAATTATTAAAGCCATATATGACAAACCCACAGCCAACATCATACTGAACAGGAAAAAATTGAAATCATTCCTGCTTAGAACTGGAACCAGAGAAGGTTGCACACTATCTCCACTTCTATTCAACATAGTACTGGAAGTCCTTACCAGAGCAATCAGACAAGAGAAGGAAAATCAAGAGCATCGAAATGGGGGCAGAAGAGGTCAAACTATTGCTCTCTGCTAACAATATGATCTTATATCTAGAAAACCCCAAATATTAAACCAAGAAACTCTTGGAATTGATAAATGAATCCAGCGAAGTCTCAGGATTCAAAATCAATGCACAAAAATCAGTAGCTTTCATATACACCAACATTCAAGCTCAGAATCAAAGATGCAATACCTTTCACAATAGCATTAAAGAAAATAAAATAGGAATATATTTAACTAAAGAGGTGAGAGACCTATATAAGGAGAACTACAGGCCGGGCGCGGTGGCTCACGCCTGTAATCCTAGCACTCTGGGAGGCCGAGGCGGGTGGATAGCTCAAGGTCAGGAGTTCAAGACCAGCCTGAGTTAAGAGCGAGACCCCGTCTCTACTATAAAATAGAAAGAAATTAATTGGACAACTAAAAATATATGCAAAAAATTAGCCGGGCATAGTGGCGCATGCCTGTAGTCCCAGCTACTCGGGAGGCTGAGGCAGGAGGATCGCTTGAGCCCAGGAGTTTGAGGTTGCTGTGAGTGAGGCTGACACCAGGCACTCAATCTAGCCCAGGCAACACAGTGAGACTCTGTCGGCAAAAAAAAAAAAAAAAAGAATTCCATTTGGACATAGTTTATAATTAAATATGGTCACAGTGTTTTATTTCAACAACTGGAAAAACAACATAAAATTTATTCTGTTTTGCTAGAAAACTAGGACTGGCCAACAGGATTTGACGGCTTGAAAAGGCGGCTGTGCATTTTCCTGGTGGCTTATGGCATAAACTGCGTCTCGTTCCCTTTTATCTTTTACATTTCTGCATCTTCCCAGAATTGCACGCGGCCTGGACCTGAGGGAGCAGCCCCAGGTGGGCGCCCAGCGCGAGCTCTGCCCTTCCCGCCCCCTGGGAAACAGCACAGGACGTTCACAGCGGCCTTGCTTGCGACAGCTACACACGCCAACAGCCCGCGTGTGCACGGCAGCAGCAGGCGGCGCTCGGTGGCACAGAGGATGAGCGTACACCGGGCAGCGAGTTTATGGGAGGGTCAGGGCAGCAGACCAAGTGCCAAGGCGGAGACCAGGCTCAGCATGACCCCCCTTACCACGTCACAACAGGGACAGTGTGAAATGCGTGACCTCAGGCGTCTGCCGCAGTGGATTTTCCTGAGGAACAGGTGGGAATGCGTCGTGAGGGTGGGCAGAGAAGACCTCTGCCGGGGGCTGTGGTGCCCGGCTGCAGGGGGGGGATGTGCAAGACCTCTGGGGACAGAGTGTCTCCCTCTGAGACACCCCATGTCTCTGCTAGGAAAGAGCCCAGACACAGAAAGCCCCGGTCCTCACCAGCTGGGCAGGTCCATGCTGGGACATGGCCCTGGGCAGTAGCCACTAAACACATCCGTCCACTCTGTGCCATTTCCAACCCCTTCGGCAAACGCTGGACGCTTCGCCCCAGCCGGCCTGACTTCTGCGCAGCCCACCTGGCGACAGCAGGGCACAGGGGAGCCGTGTCAGCACCCCGTGGTCGGGGAGCCGAGCGCCGGGAGCCCGTGTGTGTCGCTGGACAACCCACTTTTCTCCCTCTTTCCAGGAACTTTCAGAGGGTAAGTTTTATTTCAAGAAAGATCAAAGTTTTGGAGGACTTCTTAATTTTTTCGTAAGCTGTACTCCTGTCCAACGTCACAACAGCCTCTAGGCAGGGGTAGCTGGGCAAAGCCTCTTCTCTGCGAAAGATGCCGCAAAGGGGGACACAAGGGAGTCGGCCCTTCCCTCGGGAGCCAGAGCGGCCGCCTCTCCCCAGCCCTGGGTCCCCCCACCCCGCCGGCAGCCCGATTTCCAGCAGGGTCTCACGCGGGCAGCATCACGGGGTCCCCTCTGCGATTACTTCCAACTCTGAGAACAATTTTAAAACCCCATTAACAAAACTGATTTCAAGCCAAATGAACGGAGGAAAGAACTCTCTGCAAATCGTTCTCTCTTATTTCTGAACATAAGCCGAGAACGTTCCCAAAGTGGGCTCCCAGCCTCGGTTTCCTCTCGGGGCACTCGTGTACACCCCTGGCTGCTTCTCTCCGGCGTCAGGAGGACGGAAGACACAGTCGCAGCCCCGCCTGCGCCGCTAACGCCTCTGGCCCGGCCCTGGCGCTTGGAGGTGCTGCACATACGCGGTTATTTTGCCCTTCAGCGTCGGCTGACCGGGAAACGGCCACGTCCTCTCTCCTGCCAGCGCCGCAAAGAGGTCACAGGAGACAAGCGAAGGTTGCATGGACCCCGGCAGCAAACCCGGAACGTGTGACAGGCAGAGACGGTGGTGAACCGCCGTGAATGCCCCGGGAAGGCGTGTGTTGAGCTGAACCAGGGCACGGAAGCCCCCGGCCCAGACCCGGTTCTGCCCATGTTTCTCCTGCGCTTAACTCCTAAGGACCGAGCTTGCTGTCGGATACATGAGAACAAAAACACCGCTCTCTTACCGCTCAGGGATGGCGCAGAGACCTAGGAAGGTCACGTACATGAAGATGCTGGGAGAGCCACAAAACCCGACACAAACGCTACTGCTGCGTGCACGGTTCCGTCACAAGCGCGACGGGAGGTGCGTATCCTGTTCACGAGCATCGGAACAATCCGACAGGTTCCTAAATTACCCCAAACTCAGCCTGTACCCCTTGAGCTCGGGCTGTGAAAATCACCCTGAGTCAGGGTGAGACGCAGACGTGGGCCCCGTGTGGAATCACCTACCCTTCAGTCGGCCTCCGGTACTCGGGCCACACCTCCCTGAAACCGCGTCAGAAGAGGGTCAAAGTCTGAGACGCCACGGCCCAGCCCCGTGGGCAGGGACTCCAAGAACGGACTGTCCCCATCTCCTCCTAGCGCCAACCTTAGTGACGCCACGTTGGCGGCGGGAATGCAGCCGTGGGGAGGATTTACACTCGGAAACCAGCTACACGTCAGCTCCCAAGAGCCGGTTGTCAGACATTTGCCGACACGCCCCGGCTGGACCACGGAAATCCAGTCCTGACACAGGCATCAGCCACCCACATGCCAAAACAATGTTTTTGTTGTATGTACGATCTTTCGAACCCAGGTTTTTTAATATTTTGCTTTAATAATAAAAGTTTCTGTCTTTTCAGAATGGTAAGACCACTGGTCCACATTCTTCATCCGCCCCCTCGGTCGTGGCTGAGAACAGCCGCAGCTCCGCGATCCCCAAACCAATTTCCCGTCTCTTCCAACCCCTTTAGCAAACGGACCAAAACCGTATCAGGATTTAGCAGGTTTCTCTAAATACTGCAGCAACTCAGGGTCCCAAGGAGAAGGACGAGCTGTGAAAGCAACATTAAAACCTAAAGCCCTTCTGACCACACTTCCCTTCTCTGAACGAACCACCTCCAACAAGCTGCTTCGCGAGGGTGAGCCGCGCCGAGGGTGGCAGGCCCGGGCACGGCCGCAGTCCCCACGCCGCTCCGCTGGCAGGCGTAGACGGAGAAAACCACACGCCAGAGCCACCACACGCACAGCGCCTCTCACTGTCCATGATTTATTTACAGTCTCCGTGGCAACCGGACTCCGGGAGAAGAGGAGGAAGGTTTCCCGACTCTGAGCGGCGGCCAATGCGTACGCCGCAGAGGGGCCCCCAGCACGGGCCCAGGACGGCACTGTCACAGGCTCAGGAGCTCTGGGTGACCCAAAATCAGCTCGTTAAACCCCACCTTGGCTTCGAAAACCACTGTGGACCGTCCCACGTCTAACCGTCAACAATGAGAAACTGCAAGAAAAAAAACTTCTTGTTTTAAACATGAGTTTTCAAAAAGCCAGTTAGCCATAAATATCTTAGGAACCAAATGTTTTAAAAAAGATTTTCAAAGCAAAAACAATGACACTCCAGTGTAAACCTCAGACATTCACATTTCTTGGCTCTGATAGCATCTAATTTGCTGGTTCGTTTCACCCAGGCCCAAGCTCTCTTTGTGACCGAACATCCCTCTTCTTCCACCGCGGCGACACTCCCGGGTGGACCCAGACCCAGCGCGACCCGGCGCAGACGAGCTCAGACGCGGGCCTGGGCGGTGGTGCAGACGCAGCCTCGCTTGTGGGCACTGACCCCGGCGCCTCTCTGTGCAGCCGCATGCCACCCACTCCCCGCGTCTCTAATCACAGCAAACCCTGGCCACGGCACGGCAGGCACGGCGGATGCAGCTCACACCGAGAAGCTGCCCCTTCATCAAAGAGCAGGTGACACTGCCAGGCTCCGTGGAGCGAAGATCCCCGCCCTCCGGCGGGCACCCATTCAGGTCTGGGCATCACGGTTCTCGCTGTGGGATCTTAGGTCCTGTTTCCGTGTTTGTTCTCCACCTTCCTGGAAACCTCCCCCCAGCAGGTCTCAGGACCGGGGGGTCAACAGCCATTAGGTCACGCTGAGTTGACATTCCCGCGAACGCAGGCACTCACATGGGGACCGCCTTGCTTAGGGGGCGACGGATTCTCCCAGTGGGAACTCAGTACAGCCGCGTGAGCGTCGCCACGGCAGCCTCGCGGGAGGAAGTTGGGAGTCAGACATGCAACACCACACCACGCAGAAACGACTCTCAGAGTCCTGTCCTCAGCCCCCCGACTCTGGGCAGACCTCGCGCCCCAGGGTGGCACGTCTGGGCTCTGTGACCTGCACACGTCACTCGCTGGGGTTTGTTCTCCTCGCACGGCTCACGGAGAACGAGACACCCGTGCGAGTCCTCCGATATTCGTCATTATAGTTACAAAGTCACGCCAGAGAGAACCACATTCAGGTCACGTCCGTGAGGTCGGCAGGGCCCTCGGTCTCCAGCACACGCGTGACTCCTTAAACCACCGGCAGCTGCAGCCCAAAATGCACGAAGGGTCAACCCGTGTCTCTGTGAAATTCTCGCACAGGGGAGGGAGCAGGGAGCCCGCCGGGTCGGTCCCCGGGCTCCGCACTGCAACCAACGGTGAGCCAATCTGCTGCCGTCGCCTGCCTCGCTGCCAGCGCCGGCCTGCGCAGGAACATGGAGCGAGTGCGTCTGAAACACGCTTCCACCGAGGCAGGCAGGTCGGGGTGCGCGTCCGGCTGTGCCCTCCTCCTCCTCCTCCTCCTCCTCCTCCTCTCCCCTACGAAACCCCGTGAGGTGTGAGACTCAAATGGAGCTGAATCAGTCTGAACTCACCTCACGTCATTCATGCGGAGGCTCAAAATCGCTGCCTTTCCCATGAATGTGCCAAATGGAGCTTAGCTCACACGGTTCGACTCAGTAATTAATTTCCATCCTCTTTGGGGTGTGATTAACGGGAGCCGGGAGTCGAACGAGGCTCCAGGCACACTGCATGGTACAATCCCGCATCTCCAGCCGGG
>CAUYRT010053898.1:0-85515 GCA_963574885.1 Lepilemur ruficaudatus
GAAATCAGATGGACAACTTAAAATACATAGAAAAAATTAGTCAGGCATGGTGGTGCATGCCGGTAGTGCCAGCTACGTGGGAGGCTGAGGCAGAAGGATCACCTGAGCCCAGGAGTTTGAGGTTTCTGTGAGCTAGGCTGACGCCATGGCACTCTAGCCAACGCAACAGAGTGAGACTCTGTCTCAAAAAAAAAAAATTCTAAATCCTCTGCCATTTAGATTCTTCCTAAGCATTAAAAAATAAGAAAAGATGGATGATTTCTCAGATGTCTTGATGGAAAGAGCAAAAACTTGTCAAAGATAGCAGACCCAGAAAAGTAAACTACAGTTAAGTTTCACTAATGAATACAGACTCAAAGATTCTAAATAAAATACCAATAAATTTAACCCAACAACATAATAAAAGACAATGCCAGAATGAATAAAGTTCTGGAAAAGGTATCAATGACAAAGGTCATAACACTGTTTCAACTTTTTACAATCAGCATGTATTAATATTCTTTTGTTTTGTTTCTTAAAAAAATAACTCTTTTGTTTCTTACAATTTGTGAGTTGGCTGGGCTCAGCCAGGCGGCTCTTCAGTGCCTCATAGTGTCAGCTGGTGCACATATACAGGTGCTTTCACCTGGGAACTGGAACATCCAAGATGGCCTCCCTCACAAAGCATGTTATTTTTCAAAAACAACAAGTTATTTTCTGGGGGAGAATTAAAGCAATGATTATACCCAGTGATCAAGACAGTTTGGAAATGTCCATGCTCTAGGTAAGTGTGTAAATTAGTTACAACTTTTTAAAGGCTGACAATAATCTTTAAAATGGCTGTATTCCTTGACCCAGAAATTCTAATTTTAGCAACTGTGATGAGTTGATTATATTAATGGTCCCAGTATTTTCATGCTTCCTGTAGCCATGCCCTTTGGAATGTCCTCTCAAACTGGCTCCAGGCTTGGCCATGTCACATGCTGTGGTCTACGGGATAGAGACAAACCTGATGCCAGCACAAACTTGAAAAAAGCTTGTATTTAACACATTGCAGCTCATCTTCTTGCTGTTCTTGCAACTCTGACTGCCATGGAAACAAGCCTGGACTGCTGGAAAATGAGATACCACAACGGTCTCTAGTGATACACCAGCTGACTACAAATGCATGAGTGAGCCCAGCCTGTATCCACTGATTCCAGCCTAGACCAACAGAACAGCCTAGCCCAAAATGCAGACCTGCAGAGCTAAATAAATGGTTGTTGCTTGACACCACCAAGTCATGGGATGGTTTGTTACATAGCAAAGGCTAACTAATACATGAACTTATCCTTAGGAAAAATTCAGAAACAGATAAATTTACAAATATTTATAACAATGGTTAAATAATGTTAAATAATAGAGGCTGCTTAGGGAAGTTTACCTATGATATGGTATGAGGCTATTGCTGTAAAAAAAATAATAATAAAAGAAGTATACATAGTCATATGCATGAAAAAATACTGGAATGATTTAAAAATGTTAACAGTGCCAGATTATTTTTCCATTTTTTTATGCTTTTCACATTTTCTGCACTGATTGTAAGTCAGGGCTTATAAACAGTCATCAAACTATTCAGGAGCTGAACCTGGAACACTCTGAGCCCACTGAAGGCCACTGCTAAGGAGTCAGATGACAGGTAATCCAGACATGAATGTTAGAAAATCCTCCTAGCACAATCTCTGTTAAACCAGCCTACGCATGGTGGTTGGCAGCACTGCTGGGAAAAGAAAAAAAGGAAAAAGAGCTGGAACAGGCCGCCATATTGCTGGCAAAGGCCTTCATGCCATGACCAGTTGATTGACTGCAAGTTCAGCAAGCTTTCCTGGCTTCTCCCTGCTAGTTCACAAGTCTCATCCTGCTCCTCCAGCCTCTCCCTCTCATGTTTCTGTCTTATTTTTCCCTTTATTTACTCTTCATTGGGATATTCTCAAAATTTCGTCAAGGGGAAGAGGAAGGATTCAGGTATAAGACCAGAGGGGAGGTTTCCAAAGATGACATGCATCCAAGGTCTCAGCAAGGTTTCCATGACACTCCACCAGACATCCCTGGATTTCAAGATTAAACATAAAGGCCACTCTAAGTTCACCATATAGACTGAGGGATCAAGGGACGCAGATCTCCAATCCTGTTAAAGGGATGCTGATCAAGCCATCTCCATGTTAGTAAAGCTGGTTTCATTCTCCATGTTAGTAAGCTGGTATCGTGGGGATAGAACCTGAGATGGGTGATGGGCTGAGATCGAATGACTTGGATAGTAATCTAGTTCTGATGCTAATTTGATGCACAACTTCACAATTTGCTTCCCCTCCCTGAACTATGGTTTCTTCCTCTACAAATATACCCCCTCAGACCGTGTTAAGCTCCCGTAAGAACTGGCAGTGTTCTCTCTTGTTCAGTGCTATATATCAGGGGTCCCCAACCTATGTTGAGTCGTATAATTATTTCAATACATATTAAAGTGTAATAATAACAGAAATAAAGTGTATAATGAACTTCAATCATCCGGAAACCATCCCCCCATCCCAGTCCTTGGAAAAATTGTCTCCCATGAAAACAGTCCCTGGTGCCAAAAAGGTTAGGGACCACTGCTATATATCAGTAGACACTAGAAAAATATATGTTGAAAAAAATAATAAGACTATCTGCCTACTCACACAGGGTTTGATATGAAGACCAGATAAATGAGAATGTATATGCTTTGAATTCATACATCATATTACAAAGACAATGTATATTTTAATGATTTTTTTTATAACTATGAAGCAGAAATAATGTTGTTGTCTTGGAAATAACATGCTCATCCCTTGAGATAAAAGCTCTGGGGCTTTGCAAAACAGGGTTTGAGAATCACTGAAGTAAGAATTAAAGCTCATGACCTTAAAACGATTTAATCCACCAAATCAGCTGACACCGCATCCTGAAGCAACAGAGCTTTTTTAACCACCCACGTTGTCAGTCTTTAAAGTCCAGGACATAAGGCACAGAAAAGCAAAGGGGGTGCTATTTCACAACACTCTTATTGAGACCGATGGAGAAACAATTGTAAGCTCCCCCAACACGTCTGTCTACCACAAATTAAAATGAGTGCTAAGGCCCTCACCAAAGATCTCTCTCAAGGGCTCCCGGTAACAGGTACATCTTTATCCCTGAAACCAAGGGAAGCATGCCACTTATTAACAGGCATTTGTTTCAGCAAAATGTCACAGGGAGATGTGGGATCAAGCCGTCTCCCAATTTGCACACACTTGAAAGCTGTTGGTGATACAGCTCTGGGAGGGTATAGGCAGGGGGCCTATGGTTTTTCACACATTACACTAGAGAGGATTCTAACTGCACAAGAAGGTAGGGTGTGGGATGTCAGCCAAGCTAAACACTGACAAATTCCCTTCTGGTCAGAGCCTGCAAGATTTCTGTGCTGTCTTTGGTGAAAGCTCCTTTCCTGGGTCAGTATGACGGACAGAGACGTGGCATTCTCTCTCACAAATTTTCATTAAGATGCTCATCAACCTTGCCAGGTCGTTCAGAGCAACACAGCCCCTTGGAAGCCGGGAATTGGATCTAGAGCTGAAATCACCACAACTGACCAGTTGCTCTAATTAAAAACTCCTATCTCATCCTTCCTCGCTGAACTAGGGATTGTAGAATAAATAATAGTAACAACTTCTGACAAGCCCCTATACTTCTTATAGCTATGCCCAACATGCAAAATTGGGCAAAGTACTTTGGGAAATGCCCAAGAGAGCCCTGACCCTTGTTTATGTATTTTGTTATTTTCAAAAATAATATTTAGTAACATATGCACAACAGGAAAAAATTGGAGAACAAAGATGCATGCACCTATACGCATATACACATACACACACCCAAAACACACACACACAATATCACTCATAACTTCACTACTCAATGATAAGCACATACAAAAACATTAAAAACTTCAACCTAAGAAAACTGATTAAAAACGTTTAAATCATACGTTCCTTTAGTTTTGTTCCCTCGGCATACATACATACATAAAGATAGACATCCTCTTTTATAACCTGCTTTTTTCCACCACCTAGCCATATGTCATGATCATTTTCCCAAGGAAGGCAATAAATATTTTTCAAGACAGTGTAATAGTCTACCATATGTTTTAACATTAATTGACTTGATAGTTTGGATATTTATAATTATTCTCTGTTATACATAGTTGTATGATGGCCCTCCCAGTATATGTCTTTTTCTACAGCTCCATTTCCTAAAGAGGCTATGGAAGTGAAGATAACTTAAGTAAATAAGTACAAAAATTAAAAGGCTAGGTTGCTGAAAGGTATACATTCATGGATATTGAAATATCCCAAGATTATATAGACACTGGTACAGGCAGTGGCTGGGGGCCGACAGATGCAAGTAAGATAGAAACAAGAGGGTAGAATGGTCATTTAATATGAGTGTTACAGGTGAGCTCTTAAACAAGAGTGAGATCTCTAGAAAGCAGCAATAAAAACAAGAGGAAAACAAAGTCCTGACTCCAGGAGGGTTGTTGTTCCTGGGTGGGATGATGTTCCCAGGAAAAAGTCGGGCTTCTCTTCAAGCAGGATGAGGAGAGAATGTTGAACAGAGGCAAGTACACAGGGTACAGTGGAGAGAGTCAACAAGGGTATCAAAAGAGCAAGGCACCGGGAAGGAAGCAGGTGAAGGGAAGGCATCGGGACTGGCGATTGCCCTTGGCCCACGGCTGAGAATTACGAAGATGGGAAGCACGACTGAAAGTGATCAGCCTCCTAAGTCTTCAGAGGGGCCCAGGTCATTTTGCTTCCAGGAATAGTTAAGGGTCCCGTGGAGCATCTCTCCTGGTTTCAAAGAAGTGACGAAAGATGATGTGCCAGACTTACAAAGTCGTCCTGTTCTGGGCAATGGCTGTCGCAGAAAGGACAAAGGCCTCCACAAGGTCCAAACAAGAAGACCACGCCTTGATGCAGGCAAGGACTGTCACACAAGGATTGGGGCAGCTTCTTGCAATTGACTAAGGGTAGTAGGAGGTTTGCAGAGAGACAGTGAGGTCCATTTCAGGGAACATTTTCTTGATTCAGGCAATAAAACTTGGGAGTGAAAGGTCAGTGTGTTCCTTCTCAACTATTAGTGACCTCAACAAGGATTGTTAAGGAGCTATAGAATACAGGATCCAATAGGACTTCCTAAAAGCCAAGTAGATTCATTTATTCATTGATGTATTCATTCGAAGACTATGTATGGAGTGTCTACTAGGTGTAAAGCACCATCCTAAAAACTGGAACTAGAGAAGTGGATAAAGGAGTCCCTGCCCTCATGGAGCATATATTCTTATAACTAACAACAAACAAATAAATACATAAGAAAATCCCAGCTAGTAATATGTGCTACAAAGAAACGGGAAAGGAAATAAAATGAGATTGGTGTTATTGTGCACAGATAGATGACAGATAAATGAAAGACAGACAGAGACACAGTATAACTGGATTATATTGCAATAATAACCTTCAAATAGGCAAAAGTTTGTATTTCCCATGCTAGGTCAGCTAGAGAACCTGTTCTGTGTCTCTAGGAACAGGTTAATAGAGAAGCCTTAACTCAAAGGTGGCTCCCGATAGTCTAGGACAGCAATTAAATGCTCCAGCATAAAAGTGGCGTGCATCACTTTGGATCACAACTCACTGGTTAGAACTACTCCTATGACCCCACTTACCCACAAGGGAGGCAAGCAGTGCAATCCCACCATTGGCCTGCAAGGCTGAAAACCAGAAATATTTACTGAAGAGTGTTAATGATTATGATATATGAGAAAGAGAGACACACAGACAGACAGAGACAGAGACAGAGACAGAGATGCAACAATAGTAGTAGCTAACATTTACATAGCACTGCTGTGAGCCAGGCAGTATTGAAAGCAACTTACATATCCCTTATGATGCTATGAGGTAGGTTCCGTTATTAGTTGCAGCATCAATTTCATTTTATAGCTGAGAAGAGTAAGGCAAGGAAAGGTTTAAAAACTTAACCAAAATCACACACTTGGTGAGTGGCAGAGTTGGGATTCAAACCTAAGCAGGGTAACTCCAAAGTCTATGCTCTTAACCATTCAACTTCGCTGAATGTGGATGGATGGATGGATGGTGGGTGGGTGAACGGATGGGTGACCAGTCATGTTGAATGGCAATGATAGCATTTATTAGGACAATAAGAACACTTCTCTCACCTTCTGTCCGCAGAAGCAGCTCACACACTGGTGGGTCTCATATTCGTACCCCAAGTCTTAGCCATCCAGCTATGTCACCACTTCTATTCTCAACAGTTCCAGCTGTGGAAATGCTGTCTCAGGGTTCTAAGCACAAGGCCAGGGGCTTACATGCGACATGATGTGTGCTTGCTAGTGAGCCCCTTCCAGCTCTCCTGCAGCCTCAAGCCTCTTCCCCAGGCCCCACACAGAAGCCCCATCTCAGCAGGTGGGGAAGGAATAACTCCTCACAGACAAAGACAACCAAGCTCAGGCCAGCCCAGGGGTGGCCCAGACAGGCTGTGGTTGAGTTATGTCCTAGCAGACATAACTAGGGTGGTGGAGGGAGGGAAGACAAACTAGCGGTTATGGCCAAGCCAATGGGGCCTGAGTCAGAAGCAGTAGGTTTTGAGGATTTCCTTCTCCCTGGCACCAGCATACACTTAAAATGGGAAATAAGCATCCTTTCACTTGCCAACAGCATTCAGCTTCCTGGTAAAGAACACAGAGAGGCAGTAAGGAAGATAGCCCTGTACGTCCCACCCCAGGGCAGCTCCTGTGGCCTGGCCCTGCTATGGCCCACAAGGGCCCATCATCTCCCAGAGGAGGGCCTGTCTGCCAACTCACAGAGCCACCAGGCCCCCTCAGTGAGCTTTCACGGAGCTTCCTGTAGCTGAGCCAAGCTGTGCCATCCACTGCTAAATCCAACAACAACCTCAAAAGTCACCTGGACACAGCATCTGTCCTAGGAGACAGGCTGAATCTAGAGAGAGCATCAATTTACTGATAAGGACACAGCAGTCCACCAAGAACAAAGGAGGTATCTGAAGTTCTGCTCTAGTGAGGCCTTACCATCACCAAGCTGGGAAAATGAAGATGCCCCAAAGGGGAAGGGGAAATGAGAGTAAAGCAACTCTGATTCTTGTAGTTAAGAATCTGTAGGATCCAGGTGTGCTCGAGAAGAAACTAGACCTGGGAAGATAACAGGGACCCTGCTGAGAAGAAAAAGCCCAGGGCCACACAACTGCTAGGCTTTGGGCCCAGCACCCCTTGCAGGGGACTCCCTCAAGAGTGTGGCCTGCTGCCTGCTCAGAAAGCCTATGCAGTGCCTTGGGATTCAGAGATTAGGTCCAGAGCCAGCTTTGGAAAAGGAACAGAGTGGAAGGATGTCTGCAGTCCCAGGAGATAAAAGGTAGCATCAATAATGATGACCCTGAACTGAGCACCTACTGAGGCCAAGACCTCCGCTTAAACCTTAACGCACTGTATTCCAACCCTCACTGTGACTCTAAGAGGTAAAGATGAGGTTGAATGCTTTGCCCAAAGTCCCACAGGCTGGGATTTTAACCTGGGTCTGTCATATTCCAGAGCTGAATTTCCTAGAGTAATGGACACAAGGAAAAGAACCAGGTAAGAGAAGCCCTTCTCCAGAGAGGGCCTTAATCCATCTGCAAGTCAAGGGAAACTCCCTTGGCAGAGCCAGTCTAATGCCAACAAACAGCAAAGACAGGGATTAAGGAAGAATATTTTTTGATGCAAGGCTAAGATGCAAATCCCAGCTCTGTGTCCTTGAGCAAATCTACTGACCTCTTAGAACCTCAGTTTCCACGACTATAGCACAGTAATAATAACATACTTGTCTCAAAGCGTCAGTTTGAGGATTAAAGGAGAAAGTAGGTACAGTGTTGTTAGCACAGTTCCGGCACACGCCAATCAATCAGCGAAAGTCAGTCATTGTTAATGTTATTAGTATCATGCTCTTCAGACCTGCTGGTGCCCAGTATAGAATCAAAAAGAAGGACACTAAGACCATGGCCACCTTACTCCATGGTCAATTTTGTGGTGGCTCCTAGTCTAGAAAAATATCCAAAAAATATTTCCCCCACCAGCTTCCTGGTGTCTGAAATATACATTTCTCAGCACACAGTGAATTTCATTGCCCGTTTAGAGACCAATCCAGTGCAGACATAGATTCACACAAGGAGGAGTGGGTAGCATGGAAACCAGTGTTGACAGTGAACCCAAAGTGCCACAGAAGGGGCAAAAACAAAGAAGCTGTGGATAGTGGTAAAAAGCCTCAAGATCCCCCATTTACATAAGAAACACAGAACTGCTCCAGTTGGCAACAAGAGCATAATGATTAACCAATTTCACTCCTAAGGAAATAATGAGAGTAAAGGGAAGGAGGGTTGCCATCTCTGGGCACATAGCAGGCTCTAATAAAAAACATATATTATTATTACCATTATGGATTCCTTTGAGTGACACTTCACATAGATCATCTTACATTATCTTCACAATAACCCCTGAAAGGAAGGTATTATTGTTATCTTTCATTTGCTGATGAGGAAAATGAAGTCAAGAGAAATTAAATAACTTGCTCAAGACCATCCATCTTGGAGACCTGGGACTCAAATCCAGGTTTCTCCAATCCCAAAGGCCCTGCACCTAATCTCTACCCTATTATATCCATTCAATTGTCCATATTCTCTGAACAAATGGACAAAAGGGCTACTAGAATGCCACAATAGAAAAGGGGAGGGTCCAGTTCCCAGGGTCCCCAGGATGCGGTGGTCAAGCAAGAAGTCTTCAAGGGAAGACAAAGAGATGTCCACATTTTTCTAACGACGTGATCTGCACAAAGAGGAGTGAAAAAGAGGGACAAGGGAAAGAACCTGGGCTGATCTGCTTCGTAAAGGAAAATGTAGATATATGACAAATGTTAGTTCCTATGTCCACGTGTATATGATGTGGTGCAATCTATGGAACTTCTGGTGATATTTGCTTAGTGCCTTGAGCACAGCATGGTTGCCAGAGTCAAATCAGGGTTCAAATCCCCAATTCTGTAACCTACTGTAAGTAACTTACAGTCTCTGAGCCTCTGTTTCCTCATCTGTAACTGTGCTACCAATATGGTAGCCACTAGCCACATGTAGCTATTAGGTACTTGAAATGTGGTTAGTTTGAATTGAGATGTGCTGTAAGTGTAAAATACAGGCCAAATTTTGGAGACCTGGTATAAGAAAGAATATAAAATGTCTCATTAGTAATTTTATACTGATTACAGGTTGACATGAGAATATTTGGAATATAGTGAGTTAAAGAAAACATTACCAAAATTAATTTCACCTGTTTCTTTTGACTTCTAAATGTGTCTACTTGGAAAATTTTAAATTACGTATGTGGCTCACATTTACAGCTCACGTTATGGTTCTAACAACACTGATCTGCAAAATGTGGCTGTGGGGTTGATACGATGTTCAAAGATGTCATATGTGAAACATACTAGGCATCCAGTTGCGTGGTAACTTCCCTCCTTCAATTTATGTCTGATCTACCAGCAAGTCCTTTCAACTCACAAATCTGCCCATGTCTCTGCACCTGCACTGCCGCCACCATAGACAAAGGCACCATCTGTCGCCTGGGTTATCTGCAGTTGTCTCCTGACTCATCTTCCTGCTTCCACTCGCGCCCCTCAACAATCCATTCTCCACTCAGCAGCCAACGGAAGACGTTTTAAATATAAATCCCATCTTTTCCATCCCTTCTACCTAAAACTCTCCATGGGACTCTCCCTGCACTTAGCAGAGAAGCTCCTTCTGGCTTAATGGGCCCTAAATGATCCAACCCCTGCCCATCTCCCACCTGCCTCACACCCACAAGACCCCAGCCAAGAGGATCATGCCAAGCTAGTTTCTGCCTCAGGACCTTCACATGGCTCATCCCAGGGCCCAGAACCATACTTTCCCAAATTCTGGCTGGCTCCTTCTCACCTTGTAGTTTTCAGGTCACATGCTGCCTTGTGAGGAAGGTCTCTCCCATCTAAAGCAGCCACTGACCACATCACTTTGTTGCCGAATCCTGCCTGCTTCAATTTCTTCATGACACTGATCACAAAGTGAACTCATCCTGTTTTTTCAATTTGCTTACTGATGCATTGTCTGTCTTCTTGCTGGAATATCAGCTCCATGAGGGCAGGGACCTATCTAAGCCGTTCTATCCCCACAGCCTAGCTTGGTGACTGGAGCATGGCTGGTTCCCAGTAAACGCCAATTTAATGAATAGCTGTATCAGCCAGAGCTGTCGAGCAATTAGAGGCCAGGTCCCCAGGAAAATCTCCGCAAGACAGTTTCTACCTTGGGCAATTTCACTTCTGGATATATTGATATATCCAGAACAACTGAAAGTGGGGTCTTAAAGAGACATTTGTATACCCATATTCATAGCAGCATAATTCACAACAGCCAAGAATTGGAAGCAGCCCAGGTGTTTATCAACAGATCAATGGGTAAGCAAAATGTGGTCAGTGGAGTATTGACCAGCCTTAAAAAGGGAGAAAATTTGGATACATGCTCCAACGTGGATGAACCTTGAGGACATTAAGTGAAGTAAGCCAGTCACAAAAAGACAAATAAGGTAGGATTCTACTTAAATGAGGTATCTAAAGCAGTCAAACTCACAGAAACAGGAAGTAGAACGGTGGTTACCAGAAGCTGGGGTGGGGTGGGAGAGGGAAATAGGAAGTTATTGCCAATGGGTATAGAGTTTCAGTTTTATAAGACGAAAAGGTTGTGGAGACCTATTATGCAACAATGTAACTATACTTAAAACGACTTACTGTACACTTAAAAATGGTTAAGATGATAAATTTTATGTTATGTGTTTTTTACTACAGCTAAAAATATTTTAAATTATTTTTTAAAAATAAGGTTTCTACCTACCCCAAGAAATAGAGTGGAAAACTATAGCTAAACAGGCTAACAGCAGAAAAATAGAAACAAATGGAATTGGGAAAAGAGCCAGGGAGAAAGGAGCCAATGTAGGGCCCATCAGCTGCCCTGCCCATTCTTTGACCTTCACCTTGAGAAGATGGACACAGAGACCCAGGGGCTTGGGCCCCCATCAGCATCATAGAGAGCTCAAGAGGAAAGGTAAACACTCCTCTTACCATCACTACTAAAAACCTCTAGAAATCTTCTCTGAGGACACATTTCGGGATGCAGGCAAAGGGTATTTATCAGAGCACCACTTATAATAGTGAGAAATGGAAAACACCCTCAATGACCATCCACGGGGCACCGGGTAGGTAAAGGGAGGTCAAGCCATCTAATGAAGACTACAGAGTCAGAGAGAGAAAACAATTCCAAGATGTGAACGCAGTCTCATATTTCATGGTGACCCCATTTGTGTGTGAGAGAGAGATGCAGAGACAGACGAGGATGTACACCAAGGTATTAACAATTCTGCGTGGAGAGATTATTTGCTTTCTGTGCATTTTGCAATGTTCTGTACTGAATGTGTATTTCTCCTGCAATGAGAAAAAAAAATGTAAAGGAGAAACTTATGGCAGGAAAAATGTTTAGAAGGAAACCCTAGGGGATCCCAAGGAAAATTCTAGTACTCTACTTTTTACTAAAAGTAAAAATTATAGCACAGAAAGAATGCCCAGTTAAGGAACAGAAAATACAAAACTTCAGTTATGTAATTCACAAAGGCCTGCAGAGGCTGTCAGACACCCACAGAGACCCAAACAGACCTTTTGGAACACAAACCAGGGCAGAGAAAACACACAAAAAAGTAATAGAACCAATCCAGAGATTAAAGATGAAGCGTGCAGAATCACAAAGACAAAAGCGTATATAAGAAAGGAGAGAAGAATGACACAAGAAACAATGTCCATGCCTCTTTCAGGTATTAGGGTGGGCCTTATGTTGGGGGGGATTCTAAAAGCTCATTTCCCACCGTTCTAGGGACCCCCTATAATTAAGCTAATACTAAGAGGAAAGAGCCCTTCTATTTAGCTGCCATCTGCATGTGCACAAGAGGTGAGTCAGGCAGCGCCGTCAGCAGAATGGAAAAGAGCCAGGAGCCCGCTGGCGGATCTAGCTTCTACGATGCTGCCTGAACTGGGGGTTGGGATACCCACAACCATGTACTGCGTGACTCCGGGAGAGTCCCATTGAGGCTGAGTTCAAATACTAATGATAGCAAACATGTTCAGAGCATGTCTTATGTGCCAGACACTGTTCTAGATGCTCCACATATCATCCTTCAATCTTCACAACTCTGTGAGATAGGTATTTTTATTATCCCCATTTTACAGACGAGGAAACTAAGGCACAGAGAGGTTAAGTAACTTGCCCAAGGTCACAGAGATTAAAAAAAATGACAGAGGCAGGATTCAGACTTGGGAAGTTATGGCTCCAGGGTCTATGCTCTGAACTGCTATACCGTTCTCTTAGAAACCCAAAGACCAATGATGGTTTTTCCAAATTACTATGGCATCTGTTTGCCAGAGATTCATCTCAAAGAGATATGGCATAGAAAGCCTCAGGGTTGGATATCGTTGCACCTCATCACAGGCTACAAAAACAGCCCGAACTCACTCAGGAAAACCAGTTTCCCATCCCCACGTCTCCTACTACTCCAGTCCAGGGTCCTCACTATTCCCTACTTCCTGAGTGCCTACAAAACATGAAAACCAGCTCTCAGGAGGGTTCACACTCCACTCAGCCACTACACTGTGCTGCCTCTTAAGAACACAGGCTCTGCAGCCAGAAGGACAGGTCAAAGCCTCCTTCACACTCCCTGGATGCATGACCTGCATAAAGCTAGTTAACCTCTTCCTACCCCTCCATTCTTGTCTACAAAATAGGGATAGGGCTGGGTGTGGTGGCTCATGCCTGAAATCGCAGCACTTTGGGAGGCTGAGGCAGGAGGATCACTTGAAGCCAGGAGCTCAAGGCCAGCCTGGGCAACATAGCAAGACTCTGTCTTTACCAAAAAAAAAAAAAAAAAAGTTTTTTAATTAGCTGGGCATGGTGGTGTGCACCTGTAGTCCCAGCTATTCAGGAGGCTGAGGCAGGAGGATCACTTGAGCCCAGGAGTTCAAGGCTGCAGTGATCTGTGATTGTGCCACTGCACTCCAGCCTGAGTGACAACCAAGACCTTGTCTCAAAAAAAAAAAAATAGGGATAATAACAGGACTTATAGTTGAGCCTCATTACTCATGGATTCCATATTTACAAATTCACCAACTTGCTGAAATTTATTTGTAACCCCCAAATCCGTACTCGTGGCACTTACGTGATCATCTGCCGACGTGCGCAGAGCGGCAAACTTGGTGATCACGTGATGCACGTGTTCCCAGCTGAGGTCGGGCAAAGCCGTGTTCGGCCTCCTTGTCTCAGCTCTCATGCTGGAAACGAGCATTCTCCTTGTGGTGTATCAGCACCACATTGTGCACGTTTGTGGTTTTTGTTGGCGATTCTGCTGCAGGCCGTGCTGAGGTACTACCTAGCGCTCCTAAGCACGGGCAGGCTGTGATGAGTCACACGTGTGTTACATAAGCTTTGTTCAGGCATGAACTGTGGTTCCGTTGGCCATGAGTTTGATGTTAATGAGTCAACGGTACAGTAAAGTGTCTTTAAACAGAAACACACATAAAACAAGGTTACAGATTGAGCAGTTAGTGAAAATGCTGTGACCAGAGGCTCACAGGAACCTGACTTTGTGTTTCCCCTAGGAGCAATGGCTCAGTTTTCACTAACGCAGTGTTTGCGGTGACCTGATAGAACACAGCTACCGTGAACAGTGAGAACTGACTGTGCCTCACAGCAGTGTCCGTCTGAAGTAAGCTGGTATCACTGAGGCACACAGAGCAGTAAGGCACATTCGAAGTGCCGTGGAGCATTCTCCACTGCCATTTATTCTCAGCTTGAAGGCTGAAACGAAATCAAAGAGAACTGGGGCCCCACACAGAAGAACTAACATTCTTGAGTTGAGTAGGATGGTGGAGAGGCCCAGACAAATGTGTAGGAAGAGCGTTTTGATGCTATGGCTCATCGGTGATGAGCTCAGAGTCACTACCTGGCTTTAGATTGAGGAAGACTTTAGGGAACATCCATGGAGTTTACCTGCCCTGGATCCACGCCCCTTGGTTTTCCTTGGGGAGCATCAGTGGGATCTTGGTGGGGTCCACAATGCAGGGACGGTCATGGGACTCAAGGTAGGTCAATCAGAAGCTCCCTCCCTGGAGCGTGCATCGTGAACAGTTACTCACCCTGCCTGCGGTGCCTTGAAGGAAGGGGCCTTTTCTCCACGCTTCTTAGATCCTCGGAACTTCTTTGGTTCCGGAACTTTCTAAAGCCTAATTTTTCATCTTTTCCTTCACATCTGTTCCCCCCGCCCCCGATCCTTCTAATAAACTTATTTTTGCTTAAGTTGATCAAAGTCAGTTTATGTTACTTACAACCCAAGCATCCTAACTAAGACAGGAATGTTTAAGGGATAAACTTTTTTCCACTCACCTTTCCCTGCCACTTTTCTGAGAGTCTCAGAAAAAAAAAAAAAAGGAAAATTTCAGTACTAACCACTTTCCCCAACTGAACAATTTGCTTTGAGTGGTGGTCTTTTGAGGGGAGAGAGAAGAGCAAATACATCTACGAAGCACCTGGATCCTAGATGAATTTCATACCAGGGTTCCGAGAGATCTCACAAATGAGACCACCAAACCACACTGGCTGTGATCCCAGAAGAATCCTGGAGAAAAAAAGAAACACTAAGAGGTACGCAAATGTCATTCTCTTTTTCAAAAATAGAAAGAAACGGTGGCTTCCGCAGACAAAAGAGCCAGCATAACGAGAGTGAAACATATCAGACTAATCCCGTTTCCTCTTTGTGTTTTGGTTTGGTTTTGGACAGCTGCTCATCTGGTGGGCAGGGGAAGCGTGATATGGAGCATGTCACCAGACTTTGACAAAGCATTCCTCAATGCTGCTCAAGACAGTCTTTTGGGAGTGATGGGAAATGTGCTGTCTTCTCAGACAGTTTGGTGGACTGATGACGAGTTAAACTTCTACAGCCAAATGGTACCGATTAATACAATATGCCTTCGTGACACGTAGAAGTGAGAGGATGTATATAATTGTTTCATACCTAACTTCCCCAGTAGACTGTGGGATCCGTTGAAGGGACAGCATCTGTCTTGGTCACATTTATACCTCCCATGCCTAGCATTGGTGCCTGGCACATAGACAGGAGTCCAGAAAACTACTGCATGCGTGCGTGAATGAATCAATGAATTTATGTCAACTTGGTGAGACACCTCTATAAGAGCTACAAACACAAAAGCCTACGGAGCCAGGCTGGTCACGTAAGATGAGGCACACAGAGAGACCAGAGGAGCCTATATCTACCCAAAAAGTCAGCTACCGCTCAGTTCTAGCTCTGGTGCCATGAGGGAACGCAGAACCTGGGCTGTCATTAGGATGATCTTTCAAAAGGTAACTAAATACAGATATTTTATTATAAAATTCTCCTATTTTTAAATACAGGTCATATATATATATATATATATATATTTTTTAATCTTTTCAGTTGAAGCAAAACATGTCTCGGGAGAAATTCAGTCCCTGGACACCTGCTGGTAAGCTCTGCTAAAGAGGGGCCTCGGGTTTTTGTCCTCAGTTCTGGCTTAGCTGATATTTTTTTATCATAAGACTTAGAGAAAGGATCAAATGAGTCAAATTCGAAAACAGGACACAGCCGAGAAGCCTAGTGACAATGCTGGAAGATAGAAGTAGGATTTTAAACATAGGTAACAGAATGGATTTAACATGAGCGAGTATAAGTTCCAGAAACCCAATTTACAAGTCCAAGGACACAATTTGGATTAAGAGGTTTTCAGATTAAGTATTTGTGAAGTAGGATTTTAAACGTAGGTAACAGAATGGGTTTAACACGAGCAAGTGTAAGTTCCAGAAACCCAATTTACAAGTCCAGGAACACAATCTGGATTAAAGGGTTTTCAGATTAAGTATTTGCAAATCATTTAAGGATTTCATTAGACAAAAAGCTGAGTGAATCAGCAGTATGAGAGGGCTGCCAAAAAAAAGTTAATGATTTTAGATTAATTGAAGTATATTGTCTACATCAGTGATTACAAATTGGCAGCCCACATTTTGTTTGGCCTGCTAGTTGCTTTTTAGTTTAAAAAAAATAAACAAATTGCCAACACTCTGAAATTAGGAAATTTCTTATAAATATCCTGGATTTCCTGCCTCTCTTAAAAAAAAAAATAAAGAATCTGACAACACTAGGCCTGTGTTCCCACGCTGGCAACAACGGGCTTGAGCTGAGCATGCGCCCTGTGTTTTGCCACAGTCCCCACCACTCCCTACGGTGTCCCCATCACACAGACTGACTGTCAGTTGCCAATTCGCATCACACCTGAACTGCTATTTTCCGTATGGTGCACTTACAGAAAAACAAACCTTCTTCTGCACCAACATCTCTATGAAGAGAGGGAAAAAATAAAAGCTACATTGAAAAATAAGTATGTTTCAAAAAATTATATACTTCTTTGTATACTTAAGAAAATTCTTAAGGTTTTACCTACAGCTATTGCTTATTTCTTTATAAGGATGTTTCACTCATCTAAGGCAGTTGCCTGGCCCCAGTAAGAATATGAATTTGTGACCCCCAATCTAGAATAAGAGATGTGATGTTTCATTTCTATTCAGTGACAGGCAGACTCTAGTGACGCGTTACGTGGGATTTCAGAATCCACTATTGACAAGGTACACGGACAAGGTGGAAATTTGAGGACAGGTTAAAGAACTTTTAGTTCATCCATAAAACAAAATTCAATACTGCCATTTTTTTAAAAATGTCTATATGTTCTGACATGGAAAGACAGATATTGTTAGTGAAATCAGAAAGTTGTAGAACTGAATGTTTGGCCTAATACTATTTTAGTAAATACACGAGTACGTGGGTGTAGGTGTGTTATTTGTTATAAGCATAGATGAGCAGTTTTCCCTTCCAACTTTGAAATTCAAGGGTTCTGTGAAGTTTCCACATTCATGACAGCCAAATATAAGACCGGGAAATGACCAAGTGATTTACAGAGGCAGAAGGCAAGAATATAGTGTAATTAGAGGTAAGTGTACCGGAAAGTGTTTTAACAATAATAATTTAGGTGAAACTGAGTGGGAGGATATATTTGAGAGCCTTGACAGGCAGGCTTGTGTGGCCTCAAAGCAGATATACTCATTGTAGCTGCTCCTAGCTGACATCTCTCGTGGTCTCTGCTCAGCCTGGAAGACTTCTCTGAAGCTGCCTCTCGCACCTACAGGGTGGGCCCCAGCTGTAGTGTCTTCCATGTCCATATCCCCTGGCCACAGCTAACTGGCCCCTGATGGGCATCTCACCCAAGGAAGGCCAGTCAGATTTTCCCAGAAACTTGAAATTAGACCTAAGAGATGCTGTCTGTCCCAGCTGGGAAATAAGCGTGAAGTATGGCCAGAAAGAATGTGGCTGACCCAGGACAAACACAGTCCGAGAAAGATGATCGCCAAAGAAAGGAGAATGAGACAGACTCACAGGAACAAAAGAATCCTCGGCCCGAAGACAAAGAGAGACCGAAGCAGGACAGCTGCCTGTGCCACGTGCCTGACGGTTTTCCACTTTTTCCATCCAGCTGCTCGTGAAGTCCAGCTGAAGTTCCTGCCCTTCGATCACCAAGACCTCCAATAATAATCATAACAACAGCAGTAGCTCCCACTCAGAGAAGTTTACCATCTGCTCGGCAATCAGTGCTTTCCATACGTGAAATTTAATTTTCTGGACAACCCCGTGAGGCAGCTAACATTTTTACCCTCCCCACTCTTTTTGTAGATGAGGGAACTGAGGCACAGAGAGGTTCAGTGATTTCCCCAAAGCTGCCTGACTAGGAAGTGGCAGAGCTAGGATCTCAGCCCTGCAGAGGCCTGAAGTTTAACGATTAATTGTTCCACCTCTTGCCCTAAGTTGGCCTCAGCCGATTTCCATCATGTGTGACTCCAAACACCTTGCCTGGGACATGGAGAGGCCACAGGGACTTAGGGAAAAGCAGCACCTGGAAGGCGCTGTCACGGGAACCCTGCCAGTTCTTCCCGCTGAGTTGGCCAGCAAGAGGCCATTTCTTGGAACTAGGGTGGCTGCTGGCACCAGGGCAAAGCCACAAGAAAGGCCATGGCAAAGCCACTTGGGCCTTGACTTAGCATCCTCTCAACAAATGGGTGGGCGGAGCACCCCCTGTATGCCAGCTCCCATTCTGGGTGCTGGAGAAATAACAGAGAACAAGATAGGCAAGGGCCCTGCTCTCCCAGCGCTTACGTGCTAGGAGGCAAAGACAAACTAATCATTGCAATAGTTACAGATGCTATGAAAAGAAAAAACAAGGTGATGTGATTAGAGAGTGTCAGATACGTAGTCAGAGGAGGCTCAGAGGGTGGCATTTGAGCTGAAACGGAAATGATGAGAAGGAGCTGACTAATGCCACCCCCCTGGGGAAGAGATGGGGCCCAGGGCCAGGAACAAGCTTGGCGAACTCAAGGAACAGAGAGAAGGCAAGGAGGCTGGAGCACACATTCGTTCCACAATATCTACTGGGCACACAAGTCCTCTGTGTGCCAGGTGTGTGGAAGGAAAGACGACCATGATCGGTCCCTTGGCTCATGGATCTCAGAGGCTAGTGACAGAGCCGGCGTGGTAGGCTGCACAAAGGCCAGCCCTTCTTCCTGTGTCCACACCGCTTTCGATGTGACTGGGCAGATCCTCTCCTTCAGAGGTAGAGCCCATCCCCCACTTCTTGAATCTGGGTAGCCTGGGACTTGTTTTGGGCCAGAACACAGAATGCAGCAGAGGGACAGTATGCTAGTCCTGACGCTCGTCCTGCAGAATCATTACGCTCATGGTCCCTTGCAACTGTGCCCACCGCCCCATGAACAAACCCAAGTGGCCTGCTGCATGAGGAGACACACAGGGCCCAGTCTCCCTACTATTTCAGCTAACTCAACCCAAATGCTGGACATATGAGTGAGGCCATCTGAGACCAACTGGGCCCCAGATAACCTGCTAGCAGACCACAGACACAAGAGCAAGCCCAGCCAAGGTCAGCAGAACTGCCCAGCGGACCCGTAGACTAGTGTGCAGTTTAGGGGTATTTTGCTACAAAGAAGTAGCTAATTCATACAACCCAGAGTGAATGCCCAGAGAGAAGCGTGGGGAACTGTGGGAACACAGTTGGAACCAGCCCAAAGGAGCCTGCTTTGTGGCTCCTTTGTGCCCGACAGCGCTGCCAGGGTCCTAATCAACCTACCTGAAGGTAGGCCCTGACATTGCCCCAGGCTGATGGCCTGAGGCAGCAACCGCTCTGGCATGCTACCAGGAAGAGAAGTGTCTAATGGCTGCATTGATAAGTCCCAAGTGGCAGTTAGAAGGAACCTCTGTTAAGGGCATTGCCTCTGGAATCAAACAGACCTGACTTTAAATCCCAACCCTGCCTCTTTCTAGCTAGGATAAGTTGTTTAACCTCTCCAAACCCCTGTTTCCTTACCCAATAATACCAGGAAAAAAGTATGTTGGAGAGTACCTGGCACACAGCACATGCTATGTAAGTGTTTACAGTTATTATTATGAACACAAGGGAGCGAAACTCCCCATGTGAGGAACTTACCACGTGGTATCTGAAAGAAGTTTGGGTGGAACATGGACATGACATTCGATCACACCAACCCACATTAGAAGGAAATTGTTCCCTTTCCATTCTTTTTCAACCCTCCTGATTTATCAAACAGGAAAGTCTGTTTGGTGCTTATATGTTTTGAACACCATTTTAACATTTGCTAAACTCCCTTTTGGAACAAAGAGAGAGGATATTTCAAACTCAGATCTAACAGTACCTAGTAGCTAGAATTTCATAGTATTGTTTTAATTACATTCATTTGTATAGTTACTAATTATTTGTGGTGATACTGTTTTTCCATTCATATGGTGATAAAGTTTCCATTAAAATAAAGGTATTGAAATGAAAAAATGGAGACCATTTAAAGAAAATGATTTATTTAAAAGAAAAAAAGACAGGTAGCACACACAAACATAGCAATATCATGTAGGGCAGAATAGAACATCAGGCAAGACTGAAATAATGAAAAGAACATGGGTAGGATTTGGAATTCAACCTGGTTAAAAGCTCCAGCTTAGCCAGGTTACTAGCTACATGAATGTGTTAGTCAGCTTTTGCTTGGTAAGGCTGCAATAACAAGCAACCCCAGAATTCCAGTGACTTATTCCTGTTCGTGCCATATGTCACTGCAGTTGTCTGTGGCTCAGCTCCCTGTGTCTTTCTGATGCCAGGGTGCAAGCTGAGGACATAGCCCTTCCTTGGTTCTGTGGGAAAAAGAATAATGGCCCACCGTGCCACAGCTCTTCAAGCCTCTGTACAGATATCATGTCTGCTCACTCTCCACTGGCCAATGCACATCCTGGGCAAGCTCTGCACCAACAGCACAGGAAAGTATATCCCTCCTGCAAGTAGACTCTGTACGCCACAGAGCAACAGGTGAGGATGCAGAATCCTCTTACAGGGAGAGGAGGAAATAATTGAGACGATTATATAATCCAACACAGAGACCTAGGGCAAGTCATCTCACTTCTAGTTCCCTGTCTATGAAATGGGAAAACCTACCTACTTCAGAGTCAAGCTCAAATAAATATGAGTTCCCTTCCTCTTTCTCATCTTCTGAGAATCATTCGGGGTAACTCAAATCAAATTTATAAAGTCCCTGGGAGACCAGCTATATTCAAAAGTTTGGTCCAAGATCTACAATCAGCTAAAAACAAACCCAAGTGGGCCTGATACTTTGTGTGGGATGGGCACCCTCTCAAGCTGGCCACAGCGCCCCCCTACCCAAGCCATTTATGTCACCACTTTATGAAAATCTTATTGGACAAGCACTTACCAGTTCTGAAACTAAAGAGAAATGGAGGGAAAATGGTTCTATTAATTGACATCATAACATTAGTGTAGGGATTAAGAGCACATATTTTGGCATTTGAACCATGGCTCTGCCACTTATTTGTTATATGACCTTGAACAGGTTAAAGAACTGAGCCACATCATTTATCCATAAAACAGAGACAATAAACTACTTAACTTATATGTTACTGTGAAAATTAAACGAGACAATTCATATGTATAGCTTATCCCTGTGCCCGGCCCAAATAAATACTCAATAAATAGAAACTCTTACTAATGCTAGTGCATATTCCAGAGTACAAAAGTTCAAGTATTTCAAATCAATGCCTAGCACCCAGTATAGGGAAGTCCTTGCTTATACCAGCTGTATACATCTGAATTTTATTTTTTGCTTCCCATTTGTACTATGGGTCAGTATACTGCTCCCTGGGAATCCATAGAGACAGCCTGACCCTGCTTCCATCTATAAAAGATTTCTGATTTGCTTTGAAGGACCCGAAGAAATACGACAGTACAGAGGTCATTTCTGAAAGTGGTAAATGGACGTGGACCACGGCAACGTTGGTTTCTCTAAGCCTTCTGTTCACAGGATATTTGAGCGAAAAGCTGCTATCAGTGTACAAGGAGACCCTCAGAAAACAGACCCAAAGGGTCTTTTGAGCCGGATCCCCTGTTTCGTGCGTGGTGGATGCTTTTAGCAACCAAGTCCGCTGCTTTTCCCAGCTGGAGGACTTGCCACCGATTACTTGGCAAGGAGATGAATAATTAAAGACTTCTCTCTAGAGGTACCAAGTAAGCGTCTGGCTAACAGTGAAAGGTTAGAAATAATCGTCGCCCTGTAGCGCACAGCAGTTTGGTCTATTTCCAAGTCTGCTCAGGTTTTTAAAATCTACCCACGACTGCACAAGCTGTGATTCTGAGTTAAACACAATCTCTCCGAGTCTCAGTTTTCTCACCTGTAAAGTGGGAATAATGGATTGTTTGGGAACACTTTGTAAGCCTTCAAGAGATCAACCAATAAATAACAAGGGCGTCTGTCATTCCAGTCACTAGAATGACACAGGAAATGGGACTCCATGAAAACAGACCAGGACAAACACAAACATAAATAACTAGCAAAGGATCAGTGTCTAGTAGATTGAAGTAAAAATACCTACAAATCAATAATAAAATGTAAAAAGGGGGGAAATATTCATAGAAGATGAAATACAATTGTCCAATATATAAAAAGCTGTTCAATCTCACCAGTAATAAAATCAAATGCTATATTCCTCACATCAAATTACAAAAAAAATGTTACAGCCTAATAATATCATGATTTAGGAAAGATGCAGTGAAACAGAAACACACACTGCTGGTGGGAGTATACACTGGTCCAGCCACTTTGGAGAACAGTTGGCAATGTCTATTAAAAGCTGAATCGTGTATACCCCATGGCCAAGCCATTCTACTTCTCAGGAACTAGAGAAACACTTGCATATGTGTGAGATGTGTAGAAAGATGCTCATTGCCATACTGTTTTTAATAGACACCACCCTTCCAAAAAAGAATCTGAATGTTCATCAAGGAGGAAGTGGCCACATGCACAAGAGAAAGTTCATACTATGGAATACTATGGAGCTCTAAAAGGAGCCGTCAAATTTACAAATAATGGTGGCTGCTGGGGAAGGGAGGGAGAGGGGACCTGGACTGGGATGTCAAAAGAGTCAAAGGGTCTTTAACCTCATCTATGATGTGTAATTCATCTTAATGAGATTATGTTTATGCATTAAAAATGAACTTAATTTTTTTAACAGAGCAGGACCACCTCACTATATTATCTATGGTGGGTCACAAAATCTAGCTGGCTCTAGAATCAGCAGAAAATATGCTTAGGCGGATAAATACGGCCATGATTATTACCCCTTGCCTGAGGCTTCTACTTCCCTGATGCTTTTTTTTTACTCTCAGAAACAAACTGTAAACCATGGCACACCTGGCTTTCTGCTATTCTAGTAGCCTAGAGACCTAAAGGCTTAATCCCTTCCCAGGGGCGATAATTAACATTTTAATGCGGGCAATTTACAATCAATCAAGTTAACAGTCGCTGCTCTTGTCCTACTTCTTAAGTGTGAAAAGAGGAGAAAGCTGTTAGGGACGGAGGGGAATCCAACAGGAACCCATAGAGCTGGGGGTCGGGGAGCAATATGGCCCAGAAGGAGTTCTGAACTCTTGAAGAGGAGGATGGAGGTAGAAACACAAAGTCTAAAAGGCAGACTCTAGCATGACATCCAGAGCTCTTCCCATTCTGGGCTGAAGTCTACCTTTCCAGAACCTTCACTCAGCTCCTTCCAGCCCGAAGAGCAGAATCTGTGCCAAGTGTAATGGATCAGACCTATGACAACAGAGGGAAGTAAGAGACCAACGGAGGCCTCAGATGGGACACAGGGAGCGCCTGCCCAAGAAGAGCCCATTCCGATCCGTTCACTGCTTCTCTCATGAAGAAATCTCAGAGGCCCCAGTCATAAGAAATGCCCTATCTCCACTCAGGGAACGGGGAAGGTGGCTCCACCCTAGGTTTCCTGTTTGATCTCGGCACCCTGCCCCCAAAACAGATGTCTGCTTTAAGAAGTCTATATGTTTTTCTCTTCCCCACCACTTACCACAATCTAAAATACCCTCTTTTCTTCGTTTGTTTATCTTGTTTATCGTCTGTCAACTAGAATATAAGTTACATGGGGAGCAAGAACGATGATTTTTGTCTTTTTTTTTTTTTTTTTTGAGACAGTCTCACTCTGTCACCCAGGCCAGAGTGCAAACGTGTCATGATAGCTCACTGCAACCTCAAACTCCTGGGCTCAAGCGACTCTCCTGCCTCAGCTGCCCAAGTAGCTGGGACTACAGGTGAGCACCACGACATTTGGCCAATTTTTCTGCTTTTTGTAGAGACAGGGTCTTGCTCTTGCTCAGGCTGGTCTTGAACTCCTGGCCTCAAGCGATCCTCGCAGGGTGCTAGGATTACAGGCGTGAGCCACCGTGCCCCACCTAGCAAGAACTGTCTTACTGCTGCATCCCCAGTATCTGGCATACAGTCGGTGCTCAATAAATACTCTTTGACTCTTGAAGTTAGGGGCACTTGCAGTAATACAAGCAAGAAGCCTGAAACACGGCAGCTAAGGGTGAGAAAGCTCGCTGAGCAGACACAGCGGTTAGGAAAGACAACTCAAAATGACTCTGCTTTAGAGGGGACCATTTCTGTTCCTAAAGTGAATAAAATCGTAAGATTTTTCTAGAATTCTTTTCTGTGGCTCTGTGCATTGTCTGAAAGTCAGAACTTTCATACCAGTGTCCCTCAAAAGAACAAGCTTATTATTACTAAGTTTGAAGTGTGACCTCAGCTTAGCTAAGATTTCACTCCATACCCATTAGTGATAGGCTGATACAAAAATAAGAGTAGTCACTTCCTCTTTTATTTAAAAAAAAAAAAAAAAGAGGCAGAGAGAAAAAAAAATACTGAACTCTGAACTTCCTCTCTTTTAACCACAACTTACTACTGACTTTTACTTTGGTAAAAAGATTGTCAAATAAATAATAATCAGACACCTCGTTGGTACTGACTGGTAGTTTCTATCCCAAACTCTGCGTTGGAACGTGGCCTGTTCATTCCAGCCTATGATAAAGGAGCTAGTCGAGGGACCCTGATTGGAAAGGGACAAAACTGACTCAAGGCTGCCATAAAACTGCCCAGCTCAGCTCTGTGGCTGCCACAGTGGTATCACAAGGGCAGACACTTTCCATGCCAAACATGAAACTGAACCCAAACCACCAGACTATTCCGAGACACGATCCACAGCCGGATCCCCTGGAGGGAGTTGGGACATCGGGTGCAGCAGCCTGAATGTGGGCCCGGGCTCTGCCACTGACTTGCTCTGTGACATTGGGGAAGTGACTTAACCTCTCCAGCATCGGTTTTCCCATATGCCAGACAGAAAGGAGGCTTGTTTCTGGTGGGGTTAAGCAATCTCCAGCTAGATGTAATTCCATGTTGCTTAATGTCTTACATTATTAAACTCTTTGAGTACCACCAGTAACATGTGTCAGATTTTTTTTAATGCACCCCTATTTCTGAAGCAATGGGCCTTGCTAAAAATATATATATATATATATATATATATATATATATATACACCCTGTATGATTAATTCCAAAATCTTTACCCCCATCTTTGACTTCTCATTATTCCCAATCGCCTTTGGACACCTATACCGGACATGCCACAGGAAACTCAAACTCAACATATCCAATGCATAATTCACTATCTTGTCCCTCAAGCTTCCTGTTCTTCTAGTATTTTCTGCTGCTATCTGTGATACTCCTATTCATCAAATACCCAAACCAGCACTACAATAGCTGGCAATATTCACACTGCTTTTCTTTTGCACTATGTACCAGGCAAACACAAACACTGCCACGTTTGATCCTGAGGACTCTGTGGGGTGAGGTCCTGTTGCTGTCATTCACCCCTGTTTAAAATGAGGAAGCTGAGGATACTGGGGTCACAGAATTTGAATGCAGACCTCATTTCTCCCTCCCATCCTCCCCACCCCCTTCTTCACAAAGAAAACAGAAGATTTCTCATTAGGCACGGTTTCTCAACTGGCCTCTAAACGTCCTTTATTTCCCACCCATTTGCCTTCGCTCCTCACTTCCGTCTGTGCTTGCTCCCCTCCACCTCCCCCGAAGCTGTTTTCTCTCTCTCTCTGCCCCCTCCCACCTCACTGACATTCTTCCTCATGCTTTCACTGCCTCCTCTGCCTCAAAACCCACCTGAGAATGCAGGTTCCTGCGTGCGGGTCCCCAGACCCCTGGAAAGCGAGCCGCTCCCAGCACCTCCCCTCCCCACCATCCCCGCACACATCACCCTGTGTCTAAGTGTTTGGTTTATGGGTCTTTGCTACAAGTCTAGGGGCTGCTTGAGGGCAGAAGCAAGCCTTATTTGCCTATGTCTCCCCCCACCCATCAGAGGGTGGTTGCATATGCCGGCCAGACCACACGGCACTATTCTTTTACATCACTGTCTTCCGAGGGGGCTTTGGAAGAGATCCGCTGTGATCTCACATTTTCCAGACCCCACACCTTGGTGTGCCGCCTCCTGTACCCTGGCAAAGACTGACCAGGGCTACTGGCAGAGCCGCTGAACCTGTAAACTTCAGAGTCAGATTGGGCTTGTCTCCCTCTTCAAATACGTCTTAGCTTTGGGACCTAATGTGTCTAAGCCTTAGTCACTTGGTGGAGTTAACAATGAGACTTACTTCCTGGGGTGCTGTGGACATTCAGTGAGATCGTACATGTGAAGGGTTCAACTCAGTGGCTCGATACATTAGAAGAGCTCGTCAGGGAAGTGTCATCCCGTGGACGTGCCTGCTGTATGTCACCCTCTTCCTTCCAAGTGACTCAGTGAATCTCACAGTTCTCAGCCTGTCCTCCCAGCCCGGCAACTTAGACATGAAGAAATCAGCTGACTGTGGTCATGGAACCATTGAAAGACCTCAACCTAGAAGCCACTTTCCGAATTCCTTATTCAGGGCTGTCAGGGCTGTGGCTAAAAAAAATACACAGACGTGCAAATTCTCTCACTGGAAAAAAAAAATTTAATGGTAACATGTCTCCCGCTAGAGAATTTTCACTTCCTGTCAAATTTTGCCAGTTCCGTGCACTGCCGTGGCAAGCACACTCTGCTGGCCCTGAGAGGTGGGCCACACCACCACCCTGTTTGCCAGAGCCTGCCTGGCTGCCAGTCTGCCTTGCGTTTCTGGGGCCTCCCCACCAGCTGCCCCCCTGAGCCCTTCACCTTAGTGGCTGGGATCTCAGAATCTGATCCCCACAGACCTGAATTCAATCCTGGCGCTGCAGTCCTTTAGGCAATTCTTTATCTTCTCTAAGCCTGTTTCCTTATCTACGAATGGGGATAATAACAGCAAATCTTAATGGAAGGTGAACACTCAAAGGGTTAAAGCGTGTGAAATGCCCAGCTCACTGCAAGCACTCACATACCAGCTGCCTTCATCATCACCACTATCATCATCATCCTCATCGATTCTGGAGCTCTACCTTCCTTTGATACAATCCTAAACCCAAGCCCGTGTTTGGATCCTAAGTATTCATAACTTTGGGAAAATTTCTCAATTCTCTGTTCCTACGTTTTCTCAGCAAAAAAAGGGAATGATAATAGTAGCAACCGCGTAGGGCTGTTGTGAAGATTAAATAAGTTAATATATGTAAAGTCCTTAGAACAGTGCCAGGCACAGAGTGAGTATTCAATAAACGTCAGCTCAAGTCAGCAGCATTTGAAATCTTAGTGGAAGATTGTTTGGAAATGAAAAGTTCCATTGGCCCATCTGCCCAAATGATAGAGGGCCTTCTAGGGACTGAGGTAACACACACACACATGCACACACACACACGCACGCACACATACACTCTCTCTCTCTCTCTCTCTCCCCCCCCCACCCCTCTCTCTCAAGCAGGGCAGGCCTAACCCTGGTGTCATTTTTCTCCTGGACTTGGCTTTTTGTCCCATCTGGAGTGCCCTGGCCCCCCTGTGGCCCTTGGGCCCCAAATCAGAGAAGGTCAGAAGGGAAATACAATGATGCCAGCTGTCCTGTGCGCCCCCACCTACCAGGGACACCAGAGAGCATAAACACACACTGAATTCCAGCCCTTGGAGGTCCCAGCTGGGGGCCGTCCTCAGCAGAGTCCCACCCTGGGGATCCAGCCCACCTCCGTGCCGGCACACTGTTCCCACATCTTCCGGAGGTTCTGCACAGCCCCTAAACACCTCCTCCTCCCTCCCTCTGTGCCGATCCTGCTCATAAAACACTTCTTTCTCAGCCCACATTATCCCCAGGATAAGCAGCTCCTTCTCGCTGCAGGAGAGGGACAGCTCTCTGCCAGCACTCGACACAGCACTCTGACACTTCACCCAAGTGACAGGCCAGGCCGGGCAGTTCCACCAAAACCAATACTTCCATTTTTCAGAAAAACCTCTTATACCATACTTAAAATTCTATTTGGAAAAATAACTTTCCTCTGTAATACTTTAAAGCTCAAAGATGATAATCAAAATAATCTTAGGATATTGTGATGGGATAAGAATAAAACTTCTAATTATAAAGAATCCGAAACAATGCATTTATATCATCCCTAAAAATAAATAAAACCTCAACAGTCCATGGGCCAATGTCATGAGCCTCCAGTGCCTCCTCTCCATATTTTTCACAGTGATTTTTAAACTATGTTGGCAATCATCCAGTATGAGAAACACATTTTACACTTTGATATATATGCCTAAATATGTATTAATATATAAGAAATAAAAGTCATCTGAAACAATACTTATCCTTCCTAAGGATGATGCATTCTGATATTTTCTACTCTATCTTTTCATGGTGCTCATGGCCTACTAAATTGATTTCATGGCCCTCTCATACGTGATGATCCACAGTTTTAAAAATGCATGTACAGAAATTTTTTAAAACATTCTTCCTAAAGTGGAGCTGCAACCTTGTGTAAGGGTTAAGAGCAGCAAGTCATTGAAGTTATGTAATCCAGGCCTAGAACAGAGGTTGGAATCTCCTGTGACTCAGGAGAGCATGGTATAAGGGAAGGAAGGGTAAGGTATGAAGTCCCATTGCTTGGAGATGAATCCCAGCTCTCTCCTCCGGCAGCTGGATGACCTTGGGCAAGCCATTCCCATGTCCCTAGTCACATCTGGACTCTGTGAATGGCATTCCAGTTCTCGTTAACTACAGTCTATGAATCTGGGTAATAACTAATGCAGTTCTGTGAAGGGACTAATGATGCAGCTATACAGGTTTACCAATGGTCAAGGAGGTAGAGTGTGAAAGAACCTCTAAAAGAGACCTGGAAGCACATAGTGAATGCCCAGACCCTCCTCCCCCATCTACAAGGCCAAGACACTCATTGCCCCAGCTGCTGGGAGTGTTAAAAACCAATGGCTCATAGCTATGTCCCCCTTGGGAGTCCTCTCTTGAAGAGCTGCCTTACCCAAGGTAAGAGCCCATGCCCTCTTGATGCAGGTCCTCATTGTCCCAATCCTGAAGGGCCACCCCAGCTCCAGCCAGGGGACCAGCTTTGGCCTCTATTACAACGATGGTACCATGGCTCAACTTCTCCCCTTACAGATGTTGTTCCCAAGAGCCACTACCCCAATAAATCACCTCATGCAAATCTTCATCTTTAAAGACAATGCGCCAACAATGTTAGCCAGAGTAGCAAGAGGAGAACTAAGTAAATATGCCTTTAGGACATATTTACAAGGGCACTTTTGAGAATTTATACTTTTTTTCAGAACTAACATTTAAGGAGTAATCACATGTTCTTTGCATGCCCCATCTCATTTAATCCACATGGCATCCTGGGGGCTGGGCTGTGCCCTTATTTTTGTTTCACAGATAAGGAAACGGAAATTAAAGAGAAAGGTGCACAAGACCCCATATGTGATCAGGGGAGGAGCTGAGGTCTGAACCCAAGTTCCCGACCTGTCATAAGACCTCATCCACGCTGCATCGCAGCTCTGTGACCACACCATGTGACACGCACTCACTCGCACGTCTGTCTCTTGCTCTGATCTCTCTCTTCTCAAGGGCAAGGGCTTTGCGTTTTTCTCTGAATCTCAGGCTTTTAGTGTAGTGTCAAGTGGTAGTAATGGTAGTATTTGGCGGTATTATTCAATAGTAACGGTGGCAGAATTCAGTAGTAGTGGTGGTAGTATACAGTATAATACTCAGTAGTAATGGTAGTAGCACTCAGCAGTGATGGCGGTAGTATCCAATGGTAATGGTGGTAGTACTCAGTAGTAATGATAGTGGTATTCAGTGGTAATGATGGTAGTTTTCAATGTTTCATGTGTACTAAGTCCGGGGCTGTATCCTTTACATACAGAATGTCATTTGGCCCTACCACTTCCTATGAGGTAGGTACTATTATTACCAAATATAAGCAGTGAGCTCTCACTTGGGGCCTGCCAAAGATTCAAGTTCGTTCATTTCAAGAGATGCATATTATACCGGAGCATGTTTTAGAGAGCTAAGCAATCACAAGGGCCATATTGAAATTAGTGCAGTAGGTTCCAAAAACGTCACAAATTATTTGCAGTTTCTCCCATCAAGAGGAGGAGTCTCTTCTCTCCTCTATTTTCTTCTTTATTTCTGGGATGGGTTTGTGATTTGCTTTCACTAAAGAATACAGCAGAGGCGACACTACGCAAGTTCTGAGCTTAGGCTTTGAGAAGCCCTGCAGCCTCGCTCACACCCAGGGAACGCACGTCACCATGTGACCAGGCTCAGGCTGGCCCACTGGAAGATGACAGACCAGCTGGGGAAAGGCCCCCGTCGTCCCAGGCATCTCTGCTGAGGCCCCAGGTGGGTGAGTAAACCCAGCCAAGAACAGCCAATCCCCGCCCAGGCCAGACAGACCACCCAGCAGAGCCCAGCCCAAGTCACTGACCCACAGAAACCAGAGCGAAATAAGATGGCGGTTATCTTCCGCCACTAAGCTTTGAGGTTATTTGTTACACACCAATAGGTAATTGATTTGTTAGGTGGCCAGTCAAATTTCTAGAAGTAGAACCACCAAAGGATTCTTCTATAGGAGAGATGATCAATGAGCAAATGAAGAGAACTAACTGGGTGATCCTACTCCCCAACTCAGATGGAAGCATTTACAACATCCACTGGCAGCCAGAAGAGGCAAGAATTCTGATTGATGGGAAAACTGGACATTCTGACGAGAACCAGATTGTTCTAACAGCTAAAAACAAGAAGAGTGCTTAGTAACACAAACGGATCTTGCTCTCCCCCTAGTATGTCTGATAAGATAAAGAGGTCTATAGTTTTACATCCTCGTTTTATTAGTCAAGTGAGAGATAAAGCTGGATACACCACCACAAAGGGAGTAAAAAGAAGCCATGGTTTTGGGCATGGAGCAGGGTTTCTCCTGGACACAGAGCTAAGTCAACATGTCCCAGGACCCCCTGCAGTTTGCTGGCCCTATGTCTGAGTCCTGGCCAACAGAACATGAGCAGGAGTGATATACATTCCTTCCAAGCTAGAGTGGTTTGAATTGTTCCCTCTCCCCCTCCACTGGCCCAGTGGAGAGGACCCTGGGGCCCTGCGTGACTATGTGGAAGATTTCCTGACCAGGATACTCTGCACCAGTTAGTGATGAGAGTGAGAAAGAATCCTTTTCCAACAAGCCATGGAGGCTTCAAGGCTTACCTGTTATAGCAGATTTAACAGATCCTTGCTAATACCTTAACTAATACAGAATTTTTTAAATTGAAGCCCTAAAAATGGCTGGTGAGCTCAAGTTTTCCTGGTATTAGCAGAGCTCAATTATTGGGTGGGAAAATTGTCAGAATGCCCTGGCTTTCTTGTTGTACAGTTTGCAACTGATGGGCAACATTGAAACGGGAAGCAGATGTCCCCCCAAGAAGGCAAATGGCACCATTACTCCATGGGTGATCCCAGAAGGTGCCTGTCTCCCATACGGATTTCACTTCTGCATGCAAAACTAAAAAGGCACCAATGAACATTTCTCAGATTCAGCCTCAGTAACAAAAAACTCTGTGCTTTTTAAATTTTGCATTAAAGTATAATATACCTAACAGAAAAGTGGGCATAAGTGAATGGAGTTATACAGACATGAAAGAGTACATTCCATATGATTCCATTTGCTTGATGTTCTGGGACATGTGAAAATAATTATAGGTAATAAAAATTAAGATAGTACGATAATTATTCTTGGGGGATTCCAAGAATAATTGAGAGATTGAGAGAGGCTTCTGGGGGTGCTGGCAATATTCTTTTTCTTGATCTGAGTGCCAATTTTTCTCAAACTCTTCCCAAAAATCAAAGTAGAAGGAACACTTCCAAACTCATTTTATGAGGCTAGCATTAACCTGATACCAAAGCCAGATGAAAACACTACAAGAAAAAAAATTATAGGCCAATATCTTGATGAATACAGATGCAAAAAGCCTCAAAAAAAATTGGAAACCACCAGGGGTTCTAGACCAGCTTGGGAAACATAGCAAGACCCCATCTCTACAAAAAACAAGAAATATTAGCCAGGCATGATAGCATTTACCTGTAGTCCTAGCTACTTGGGAGGTTAAGACAGGAGGCTCACTTGAGCCCAGGAGTTTGAGGCTGCAGTGAGCTATGATCGTGCCACTGCATGCCAGCCTGGGTGATGGAGCAAGACCCTATATCTTTAAAAAAAAAAATTAGCAAATAGAATTCAAGAACACATTAAAAGAATTATTCACCATGATCAAGTGGATTTATCCCTGGGATACAAAGATGATTCAACACACGCAAATCAATAAATGTAATATACCACTTTAATAAAATGAAGTATAAAAATCACATGATCATCTCAATATAGACATAAAAAGCATTTGACAAAATTCAACAGTCTTTCATGAAAAAACTCTCAACATATTGGGTACAGAGGGACTGTATCTCAACATAATAAAGGCTCTATTACAACAAACCCATAGCTAACATTAGTCTCAGTGCTCAAAAGCTAAAAGCTTTTCCTCTAAGATCAGGGATGTCCACTCTTACCCACTTCTGTTCAAAATAGTATTGAAAGTCCTAGCCAGAGCAATTAGGCAAGAAAAAGAAATAAAAGGCACCTTAATGGGAAATGAAGAAGTAAAATTGTCTCTATTTGGCATGACATGATCTTATATATGGAAAACCCAGAGCCAGGTGCAGTGGCTCACACACCAGTAATCCCAGCACTCTGGGAGGCCGAGGCAGGAGGATTGCTTGAGCTCAGGAGTTCAAGATCAGCCTGAGCAAGAGCAAGACCCCGTCTCTACAAAAAACAGAAAAATTAGTTCGAGGTGGTGACATGGACCTCAAGTCCCAGCTACCTACTCAGGAGGCTGAGGCAGGAGGATCACTTGAGGCCAGGAGTTCGAGGCTGCAGTGAACTATGATTGTGCCACTGCATTTCAGCCTGGGCGAGAGAGTGAGAACCTATCTATTAAAAAAAATAAACGAAAAATGAAAGAACTGAAATCAATATGACAAAGGGATAACTACATTCCCATATTGATTGCAGCATTATTCATAATAGCCAAGATATGGAAACAACCTAAATGTCCATCAATGGATAAATGGATAGATAAAATGTGGTATATACACAAATGGAATACTATTCAGCCTTTAAAAGAGGGAAATCCTGTGATTTTTGACAACATAAATGCATCTGGAGAACATTATGCTAAGTAAAATAAGCCAGGCACAGAAAGACAAACACAGCATGATCTCACTTACATGTGGAATCTAATAAAGTTGAACTCATGTAAGCAGAGAGCAGAATAATGGTTACCAGGGGTTGGGGGAGGGAATGTAGAGTTGTTGATCAAAGGACACAAAGTTTCAGATAGACAGGAGGAATAGGTTTTGAGATCTACTGCACAGCAGGGTAATACAGTCAATAACAATGTATCACATATTTCAAAAGAACTAAGGGAGCAAATTTCAAATGTCTCACCATAAAAAATGATAGGTAAACAAGGTGATGAATGTTACTTAGATTGATTTAATCATGTCACATTGTGTGTGTGTGTGTGTGTGTGTATCTCAACACATCACATTGTATACCATACCATAAATTTATTCGATTATGATTTGTCAATCAAAAATGATATTAATAATAAATTATTTAAAAAGAAAGCCAGCGACCAAAAGATGGACTCTCCAATTAAAATAAAAAGAGATTCCTTTCCACTCTATATGCCAATCCTGCTTTCTTCAGTGCACTGTTTGGCCCAGATAGAATTATCAATACCCATAGTCATAAATTTTGCCCACAAAATTTATCCAGATAACTATTTTAAAAACTATCCACAAAAGAAATCCAAATAACTGTCAAAATCCTCATTTGCAGCATTGCCTAAACTCTAAAGAATGGTCCCCACCTTTAGGAGGGAGGAAAGGGAAACCTTCAGTACAGGGCTAGCCCATAAAAATCACCAATTCCCACTATCACAACAAAACAAGCAACAGTCCTGCGGACTTCACCCGCCACCTTCACCCACACGACTCGCCGGCTCCTTCAACCCAAAAGAGCACATCAACACTCCACCCAAAGGGTGAAGGAGACCCAAATTTAAAAGGTAACATGGTCACAAATCTATTGAAAGCTGAAATGCTATCAATACATTTTCACAACGAGGTCAGCAGACGGGGTGATCGCAGATTTCAATTCAACTTTCTGAGGTTGCCCACAAATTAAAGCATCGCAAGCCAGGAGCGAGGTTCTCAGAAAGCACTGCACTCGCTCACGTTCAAATCACCTCTCGGGCCCCAGCTAAGCATTTCTCTCTCGGATCCATTGTAAGCTGCAGCTAAGGCTATTGACCACGGCACGTAAGCACATCCATTCTTGCATCGTCTCCTTGACTCAGGGGCACTCATCTTGCCTCCCCGATAAGATTATAAACTCGGTAAGGACAAGGACTGCACCCAGTCCTAGGAAGAACAGAAATAGCTGCCGCTTATCCAGCGCTTACTGTACGTCAGGCAGGGTGCTAAGGAAACACTATACATATGTCCTATAGACTAGGTACTATTATTATTTCCTGTTAGCTGTGAAGAAACAAAAGCTCAAAGAGGCTAAATAACTTGCTCAAGGTCCCACAGCAAGAAGCCAAGATTTAAACCGCAGCCTTTCTGCCTCCAAAGCACCAACTCCTCACCACCGTGTGCGGCATGTGCTCGGTAAACACGTGCCGCTGGGTAAAGGACAGCAGCAGAGAGGGAGAGGGAGTGGGAGGATTCCTTTCAGGGGGAAAATCATTTCTCGGGCCCTCCACCACGCCTAAGGATGCAGGAGGGAGATATCCCTATTGTTAGAACCATAAAAATAACCTAGTAACCACCCCCCAAAATAGAACGATTAACACTATGACTGACACGTAATTCCAAATGTCTCTTTAGGATGGAAGAAATAGCTACAGCCCCAGGTGCTCCGGTAGTGCGTGCCCAGTGCTTCTAAATGCCCGTCTCAGTGTCTCCTGCCTGACCTCCAACTCCGCAAACCTGGAATTTCAGGATTTGAGTCATGGCAATTACTGTTTCAAAAGGCATTTCATGCTCCTCTTTTTCAAACATTTGGCCAATTCACTCACCCCCACACATCCCGCTTTAAAGCAGTGACAACAACCACTTCCTAGTCACTACGCTGCCTTCACAGGGGCCAAACCCTCCTATGTGACGTTCATCTCCCACCAGCTCCTCCCTCACACTCTCTTCTTCCTGTTCCCTGCGTGAGCCCCATTCTCTCTCCTCCACGTCTCAACTAGGGCTCTCCTCTGCCTGAAACGCCCTCCCCGGCCCCCGCCCCCTTGTCAATCTGGGAACTCCTACTCCTGCTGTAAGACTGTTCGCAAATGTCACCTCTTCTGTGGAATCTTCTCCACCCCTCCCAGGAGGAGCAGGGATGTCATCCAAAGCATTTCTACACCCTTGGTGTAGCGCTTTTCATTATGTCCCAGAACTAATTGGCCATGTGCTATTCTCCCTTCAAAAGACCAAGAGAATCTTCAAGGGCAAGGACAGTGTCTTATTTCTCTTCAAACCCCATATAGCAACCTGAAATGACACAACATATTTGTTCTATGTTGTTTATTTACTGCCGTGCTCCTACTAGGACATAAATGCCATGAAGTCAGGGACTGTGCTTTGTTCATTGCTCTAGTTCCATGGCCTAGAACAGTGCCTGACACTTGGCTGGCACTCAATAAATATTTATTGAATGAATGGATAGATAGCTAGATAGCTAGATGGAAGGGTGAATGGCTGGATGGATGGATGGCTGGCTGGATGGATGGATGGATAGGTAAATAAAGGCAGGATCATGTTTTATCTGCCCCAATGTCACAGAGCCAGGGAGAGACAGAACCAGGATTTAAAATCAGGTCTGTTTGTTTTTTGAGCCTGAACTCTCAAGCCCAATTTTATACAGCCTCTCTAGAAGCCCAAAGCCTGGTGTCTGGACATTAGCAAGGTGAAAGAAAAAAAGAGTACTAGAATCCCCCCCACCACGCACCAGAAGCATGGTTACTGTTGAACTAATGATGTTGCGTACGTTGACCCAGTTAATTCCCATCTACTTAGCAAATGCCAAGACTCAACAGGAGAGGATAAGAGCCCTTCTGGTCTGGGCTTGAGTTCCCCTTCTGACTCAGTAGGTCAACTTTCTGCATGTGGGCTGAAAGGAAATGAGATACCCAGGACACACAAACAAGCAGGACAAAAGGCAATTAAAAGGTAACAATAGGCAAGCCCAATGGCTCATGCCTATAATCCCAGTGCTTTGGGAGGCTGAGGTGGGAGGATCACTTGAGGCCAGGAGTTCAAGACCAGCCTGGGCAACATAGCAAGATCCCGTCTCTATTAAAAAAAATTTAAAAATTAGCTGGGTGCCTACCTCCTACTGTCTCTACCAGACCTTTCCTGTGCCTTTCAATCCTTTGGAACATTGAGCTCCCTTCTAACACCAAACATTTCTAGAAAAGACAGTGAACTTTCCTTCCCTATCCACAAGGAGGAATAGCTGGTATGAAATCAAGCCCAGAGGTGGACTAGGACAAGGCTCAACATTAGGTAAATGTGCAAAAAAAAAAAATTGGCTTACAGGTAAAAACTAACATATCTTTATGTTCTCATAATTTCCTGCAGTTCCTTTATAATAAAAAAATAAAGAATACCCAATGAATATTTACTAAGTGCCCAGATTTATGTTAGAGAGGTGTTAAAGCCATGTTAGCACCAAACTGAGCCTTTCTCCTTAATGCAATCATAAAGACAGGAAGGAGCATTGACAAAGGATCTTTCTCCATATGTGATTTAATGCTGTTTACTGTGAAGCTACTTAAAAAGTCATCTTCCAAACAAGAGAAAATACTGCCTAAGTCAAAGGATTGAACAGTTGTAGTATATCAGAGATGGACCCAGGGCGAGGAAGGTGTTTGGGAGGCACTGAGAGTAATCCCAGCTGGCTTTCAGCTCAAAATTCCTCTCACTGAAATGCTTCTCTCTCTCTTTTTATTTATTTTCTATCTATTGGCTGAGGCTTGCTGCTCCACCTCTGAAATCGTCTGATTTTTCAGCTTTACAATAGCCACCTCAAACTGCAACCCCTGAACAAAAAGGAAGTCAGCTCGTTGTCGGAGTTATTAACTAAGAGGAGACAAAGTTCTCTGTCTGTCAAACAGTGAGAAGCCATCGTAAGGTAACAGTCTAGCTCTACCAAAGACTCATCTTACTTGCAGCCATGGCACAAGGATTCACGGTTTCTCAACAGCATGTCACAAAGATAAGTCTCTTCATATCTTCATCCAGGATGTGAGCGGTTTCACAATACAGATTTTTAGCTCTGGCTCCTTGGCAACTCAGACCTTCTCCAATTACCTCAGGGAATGGGAATGAGAAGTTGGGCTTTTTAAAAAATTCCCAGACCAAAGATTTCACTGACCGCACCCCCATAGGGTTAGCCTTCCAGTATACCTCCTCACAGTACCAAGAACCTTTCCTTCAAAATCCTTAACAAAAATGCAATTTAATATTAGTGCAGTGATCTGCAGAGCAATCTCCCTCCACTACACTGCAAGCTCCGTGACAATAGGGGTCATCTCAACCTCATTTACCACTGTATTCCCAACAGCTAAGATAGTTCCTGTCTCATAGAACTTGATTGGGGAATACCTTTTAGAAGGATGGATGGAAAGACGGATGGATAGATGGATGCATGGATGGATGCATGCATGCATGGATGGATGGATGGATAAATGGAATGATGGATGGAGGGATAAATGGAAGGATGGATGTGGTCAACAGACGAATTTCCCACTGGATTTTCAAGCAGCCATCACACTCCAAATGCCATATATAAACACTGTAGATGTATTCTCTATAAAAAAAAAAAAAAGGCCAACATTTTGTCTATGGAATATCACACAGTTTGAATGGGGAGATTGGATGAATGAAGTCAAATAATTCATGATATTAGATGAATTACCAAAAACAATAAGAGACCAAACCTTTGAAGACATTAGCCAGAGGTGATAAATATTTCAGCAGATCCCCCTACCCACGCAGGAATTAACTGGACTGCAGAGTCAAAAGACCAGACTATGGATTTTAAATTACACATGTGTATGTGTATGCAAAAGAGAGAATAAGACAGAGAGAAAGAGGCAGAATGATAGGCAGAGACAGAGAGAGGAGAGAGACTCCAACAGCAAGAAGGTGTATAAATTATTTTCAGACCTTCGGTTTACCTTCTGACCAATCACCATCTCTTATATCTTTTTATTTATTGACCTAGATAGACTATAAACATATTGTATGTGGTTCTGGGCAGTACCTGGAGTATCATTAGTACTTGGAGATATTTTTAAAAATTAGTTTCTAAGAACTTGTATATCATATCGACTAGATTTTCAAAGGTCATATTTTCCATATTTACTTAGAAAGGCATTCTGTTGCCCAGTGACAAAGCTTTAGGCTTCCCTTGAGTGCTCTACAGGGAAAAATGAATTTGCTGTGGCCTCTCCACCAAATCAGCCCTCCTTTTTAAGACCCAGTGTTAACCCACTCAAAGATTCTTATTTCGATTGGGACATTGAGCCTGAAATCCCACTTCAGGTGGGAAAAAGAAAAAAGTCAAATCATCAAACATGAAATCAAAAAGCCTCTGCCTTTTACTCACATAGAAACCCACAGGACACATTCAGAATAAGCCAAAAGGTGAATGGAGTTTGGCTCACAGGCCTCTGAGATCTGCTTCTGGGAAGAAACAGAAGCGAAACAATAGAAGCAACCTCTAATGACTTAGTGATTTTTTTAAATGGCCCTCTTTATGATTTTACTGAGAAAGTTCAACATGGAGTGAATGGTATCATATCATAAGTTTGTAGCGAAAACCATGCTAAAAACAAAATTAACCTTTGATTCATTTTTGTTGTTAAAAGTACGTACTATTTTAATGTATATGTGTTAGCTACACACAAAATAAACCTATATTCTATATTCTATATTAGATTAATATTAACAAAAACAACAATGACTGAATTCATACAATGCTTTTGAGTTTTTTAAGAATAATATCAATTACAAGGTTTTAAAAACGTATTTTCTAACCTACACTGGAAAGGGAAGAGCCACTTTACTCATCATGATCATCAATTCTAGCTTTTCATAGTCAGAAAATTAGTGCACTGGGGTTTTTCTAGAGAGTCCAGGGCAAGTTCAGAGTTTTCTCACAAGGAAAGGCAATGCTAACCAAACCCAGCTCTCTGGGCCCAGACACTGAACTGTGTTCTCACTGGTATTACCCAAAGCCTCTAAAGAAACATAGCTAAGAAGAAAACCCATCTAAGTACACGAAAGAGGCATAGTCATTTAATGAGTTCCAGAATTCACTCTGTCCCACTTTAACAGTTTCCTACAGCGAATCAAGTAACAATGATGGTCTCAGTTAGAGTCATTGATACTTACTGTGGATATTTTTTTTGGACCACCTCATTCATGACTCTTTGGCATAATCCTATGAGACAGGTACTATTATCCCCATTTCACAGATGAGGAGACCAAGGTTACTACAGGGGGATGACTTGCCCAAGGTCACACAGTGAGTGGCAGATCAGAGATTCACACCCAGCTCTATCTGACCCCAGCCCCACGCTATGAATTCTGAATCTCTATATTTTACTGCCTCTCTATTTCCAGTAGGTGACTTCCTTTTAAATTAAAAATAAACCAAATTTCTCTCTGCCAAACTGCAAAGTTTTCTGAGGATAAGAATCTAATGCTACCCGATGGCTCATCTTAATGACAATTAAAGCACAAATGCAGGTTCTAAGCTCCTCTAAAGAATACTGTAAAGAGATACCTGCCTTGCTTGTCTAAAGAGTCCCACTTCTAACCCAGAATTGAGGCAGTTTCACAATAGGGAGCTTCAGGCCCAGTTCCCTGCCGCCAGGGGCATTCTTCAACTACCTCACAGATACTAGTTTTGCAAGAAATAGAATAGAAACAAAAAGGGAGAAATTATGTGGCTGTCAACTTGGAGTTCTGTCCTCTGGCAGTACAAAAGCAAGAAAATTTATTCTTGAGCTCCCCTGAGCACATATAAATCCGTAACTTCCCATGGTTTATAGACCTTCCATCCTTCCTCTCCCAACCTGTACCAGCATCCCCAATTTCCAGGACAGCATAGTGGAGCAAGGAGGGAGCTGTCAGTGGTATCCTCGACTTATGATCATCCTACACACCTCCTAACCAAGAGTGACAGAGACTATATCCCCTCTCTGCTACTACTTTTGAAATGGAAGCACCCCCTGAATAGTGGTTACCTGAAATAAACACATTTGCCACATGCTCCCTTGCAACTAGATGTGGGTATGTGATTAAGTCCTAGCTAATAGGATACAGGCTGAAGTATCTTGAGCAAATTCCATAAGTGACACTGTGGACATCTGCCTTTTTTTTTTACCCCTTTCCTCCTTCCTGCTGGCTGAAAGAAGAATGTGATGACTGGAAAGTCTAATCTCCTTCTTGGACCAAAAGATACTCCCTAAGGATGGTAGAGCAGAAAGCTGAAAGGAACCTACGGCCCTGGGCTCTGGGCTGCTGACTTAGGGAAGAGAATAAAATCTTGTGTATTAATATTTTGTATAAACTGTGGATCCCATTTTAAGCAGATTCACTTTCAGAGGAAATATCTGGTACCAAAGATACTCAGATAATAAGGAACTTCTTTATGGTTCCAGAATTAGTCCCAGGCAATGAGGAGTACCAGGGATAAACTTCCCTCCTTCCTGCATGTCCCCATTCTAAGCATCTCAATTTCGAGAACTGCCAATCTGCCCCACTCCCTCTCTCGCTTTTCCCTACTCCTGTCCAAATGGAATCCACTGTTGAAGAAAGCAGCGACACAGGGCGACTAGATGTTCGCAGTTGGATCTGGACTCTTACCTGGCAGCCAGTTCCATGGCAAAGCAACCCTGCAGAGCCAGCTGTCCCACCATTGGGAAAGTTTGGGGACAATTATAAGAGCTGATATTTTCAGAGTGCTAACTCTGTGCCAAGCTGTGGTCCAAGCATCCTGGATAATGCCATGACTTGGAGCCGCTCAGCAATTCTAAGGTAGGTACTGTGATTGGCCCTGTTTATGCCTAGGAAGTCTCAAAGCCAGGGTTCAAACTCACAGGGACTTGCCTTGTAGCCTTTGTGCATGCCCATTAGTCTACACTGCCTCTGGGGAGAGGGAGAAGAGAAAAAGAAAGATGATTAAAAAATAATAGACACTCCTATCTCCAAAGTGGTCCCATTTCATTAGAAACTTGAATTCTGCCTTTTTCTCACGACACTGGAAAATTCCTATCGTTGTCCAGGCTCTGAATTAAAGAATCTCCTGCTTCAGATGCGTCGTGCCCCACACATTCCTAAGTGACCTTCCCAGCCATTAACCACAGCAGAGCAGGTGGCTAGGAGACCTGTGGTAAAAATGTTCAAAAATCACCCCCGACCTCAGCAAGAAACAAAGACAGACACCAATTCATGGAAGTGAAAGGCAACCTCAAAGAAGAAATTACATGTTCTGCCACCAAGACACCAGCAGTGTTTTGTTTGAGGGTCAGACAAAGTTCTAGAAAACAATCCAAACTGTTTGCACCACGAGGCCTAAGTTCTTGCTGCTTAAAGGGATTTGGGGAGTTCTCTGGTGTGGTGCAAGGGTTCCAAATCTTGGTAAGAGAGGGTGGGGCAGGTCTGCAAGGCTCCCTGGCTGACCCCACCCTGGCTCAGATCTCAGGGAAGAGCATGTGAGTCTCAGAGGAGTGCAGTCCCATGCTGTGAGCAAGCCAGCTTGCTGCACCATGGACAACGCCACCCACATTCACTGGGGATCGCTTTACTTTTCCCTGGAGGCTGGAGGTGCAGCAACAAAACTGTCAGTGAGTGCTAAATCATATCTCAGACTCTTCTACACTCAAATGCTTTCTTCTGATTTAAACCCAGCTCACCAGAGTGGTCAATGTGATCCTAAGACACAACACCCCAGAAATGTGCCATTTCTCACCAAACTCAACTTTGCCAGGCCTAAAAGTGAAAAACAAAACAAAGGAAAAAAAACACAAAAACAAACAAACTTTCCAAATCAGAATTGGCAAATTCAAATGCCTACAGAGACCAGAAATGGGTGAAGCAGATCTAATTGGGATCAACTAAGACAAAATGGTGAACACCTGCCCTGTCTATGAAAACAGCTGCTCTCAGCTCCAAATCGATTGTTCTAACCTGAGAGCAGGACCATTTCTCAGCAAAGTTGGAGTTGGACATTCACATGTGTATGTGAATTCACCCAGTTCTAAAATGTTGACATCAAATTCACAAAACGTGTAAGACATCCTAAGGGCTAAACAAGTTTACACGTAATGGGGTCCCAGAGAGCCAATTATCAATACGTCTTTTAGACATTAGCCCCAGAGACAGCTGAGGCCACTTTACACATGATCAAAAGTTAACACTCACAGGTTTGGCAACCCTGGTTAGAGTCAAGGATTGCAAACCAGATGCAAGGACTCAGGTAACCAGTCACTTGGAGTCCTTCCTGTATCTACCCAGAAGATAGAAAAAGCCATTTAAACCAGGATCTGAGAAGCACCCCATCTGGAACCACTTCTTTCAGAGAGGGAGGAGGCCCAGGGGACAACCACAGTTGCCTTTCTAGGGGATGCACCATCTGCAGAGGAGACAGCCACCTGCAGAGACCTCAGCCAGGCAGGGAAAAAGGCAGAATCTCACTCTGTGAACCCAGGAAGAACAATGAGCAGGGGGCCGGGCAGGGATTAGGGAGGAGGACTCCTCCCAGAAACTGCCCCTGGAGACATTTCCACTTAAGCAGGACTGTCCATGCCAGGCTGGGAAGGAAGAAAGGGTGGATGCACTTCTCAGCTCCATGGGCCTTTCCTGGATGGAGCACCACTGCGCCTTAGCCACACACACACCTTAAAAGGACCCTTCTGTGGTGAAGAATTCCGAGCCTGGGAGGTCACTCTGACAGATGTGATTCCTTCACTCTCTGCCTAACTCGGTCACTTCTATAAAGTCTTCTCCCCCCTCTCTTCCCACAAACGGCATCCCTAAAGCCCCGGAGCCTCCTACCTTGACACTGGAATCCCTGCTTCCCGAAGCCCCTGCAAAAGCAGAAGGAGGCATGTTAGGCAGCCTGAGGGGCCCTGCCACCAGCTAGTTCCCCCACAGACCCACCCCCGTCCCCCAGCCCTCCACCCCAGGTGCAACCTCCCAGCCACTGGCGGGTGCTCAAGAGTCTTCCGTCTTTGGGGGCGTTTGTGGGAGCTCGGCGGTAACCCCCATCTCCCCTCACCTCAACAGAAGGAAGGAGGCTGCGACCACCAGATGGTGGGATGGGGGCAGCGTTTCCGTCGGGGTGGGGGTGGAACGCAGGCGGGAGATCTGCCCATAGAGATGCCCCGGGAGAGAGAAGCGATAGAGACGCATCCAAAGGGAGGCGGTGGTGTGGCCGGGGGGAATAGGAAGGGAGAAAGGACACCCCACGCCTGGAGGGACAAGGGGCAGAAAGGGGCCCGCAGGAATGTGAGGGGGGAGGACCCGTGAGTGGAAAGGGGGACCCAGGCCCTCAGGGAGGCGCAATAAGAGATAACACAGGGCGCTGCCCAGGAGACACAGAGGGGGAAAGGATGCCCCATGCCCGCAGGGAGATAGAGGACACCGGGGCGCTGCCCCCCGGAAGGGAGGGGTGGGGTGGAGGGCCCCTCGCACCCGGAGGGAAGCAGAGAGATAGGGAAGCCAGGGCAAGGGGGCACCCGAGGTGCTGCCTTCCCGGGGAGGGACAGACACCGGCACCCCGAGCCAGGTGGAGCAAAGGCGCCCGCGACGCTGCCCCTGGGCGCTCTGGAGGCTACTGGGAGTAAGAGAGGGCAGGAGGCGCCTCGCGGCCGGCCGTCTGGGACCGGGGGACAGGGGACCCGCACGACTGTCCTTTAGGGAGTCTGGGGCGGGAGAGTCCGGATCGGAGAGCCCAGGGACGCGCCGGGTCCCCGCAGGGCTTCTTCCCCTCGGGGGTGCGGAGGGCACAGAGAGGGGGTCCCCACGCGCGGCGGTGCCCTCGGGGGCCCCGGGCAGGTGCCGTACGCCGGCGCGCGCTCACCAGATGAAGTCGGTGCAGTGGCTGCAGAAGGTGGGCTGCTTGAAGAAGCGGGCGGTGAATTTGTGGTTCTTCACCTCGTGCACGTTCTTCTGCCGGAGGGCGCCTTTGCGGGCGAAGCGCACGGTGCTCTCCTCGCCCTCGCTCGGCGGCGGCCCCGCAGCCGGGTCAGCCATCTTGCGCGCGGGGAGCCGGAGCCGAGAGGTGCCGGCCCCGGGGCGCGGGACCGCGGGCTGCAGGCCCGGCAGGCGCAGAGGAGGCGGCCGCTGCTGCCGCCCGGGGCCGCGGGCGCTTCCCCTGCGCCGGCTCTGGCGGCCGCGGCGCGCGGAGCTGGGGCTGTCACTCGCCCAGCTGCGGCCGCTCGTCCAGCTGCGCTTGGCACCGCTGGCCCCAGCTGCGGGGGAGGGAGGAGGAGCCGCGGGTAGACACCGCCCTCCTCATTTGCATCGCGCCCAGGCCCCGCCCAGCGCCGCCAGCTGCTTTACATACTGGCACCCCAGCGGCTGCCGGCCTCCCGGAGAAGTGCTCCCAGCCGCAGCGCTGCGGCGCGGGGACCGCAGCCTGCGTTCGTAGATCTGAGCCTCGCCCCCCACCCTGTCCTCTGCCCGGGGTTGCATTAAGGAGATGAGCACGTTGGGTGCCACTCGGGAGTACCGAGAGTGGAAGGACCCAGAGGGGTGGTTGGGAGTAGACGTGGAAGGGGTGGGCGCCGCGGATTCCACCCTGGCCCATGCAGAGGGACCAGTACCCATCCAGCCCCCATCGGCCCCATTGGTCATTCTGCACGCGTCTGCTGGAGGGATGGGCTCCCGCTGTCACTCATTCGGAATGGCTTGTGGTTCCACACATTTACACACACACACACATACACAACACATACACGTTCTGCAGAGGTAGGGGAGGAGCGATCTTTATTTTATATATGTCTAACTCCACCACAAAGAAGATTCTTGGCTTTGCTTGCCTGCACATTTAGAAGAGAACTCCTTACCTTCTGTCGTCCTCTCCGCAAAGAGACTCAGTTTCCCCAACTGTAAAATGAAGCTAATAAGGGGAGGAAGGGGGAAGAAATTTAAATAAATCAATATTTCTCCAAATTTCATTCATTCTCACTCATCTTCACAAATTCTGGTCATATTTGTGCACCATCCAAAAACAAAAGTCTATCTGGTTTGATCTACTGAGTTTGAATAGCAAGAGGTATCTACATTATTAAAATCTCTCCAGGTGCTGTCATCTGCCCAAAGCATCTGTGACTGAGGCCTTCTTTTATTTGTTAAGCGAGGAAATTAACAACTGGTAGAGAAATGTTAAAGACACATTAATATCCAACCGGGACTCTCTCCTTGATGGAATCTGAAGGTAACTAACAGGGTAGTAAATGTCTAGATGTGTAATTCGGCGGTATTTAGTGCCCTGTCCATGCACTGCACCTAAACACCCCCAACCCCACCATGTCCCCAACTCTGGGAACCCAGAGCTGCATTAGACCATGAGCTCAGTAGCCGGATCTAGGTTCTGTGAGAGCAGGGGCTGCTCGCCAGAGTGTCACCCTGCACCACGCTCAGTGCCTGACACCTCCTAAGAGCCCAACAAATATTGGTTGAAGGAGTGAGTGAGTGAGGAGTGAGTGGATGAACAAATGGGTGAACAAAGACTTAAAGGGCAGCACCACTTACCCCACCCATGCCCAGTAGGTGTTCAATCATAAACATCACTGCTTGATGGGCATCACGTATTGCATTGTCTTATTTGGCACCCACCCCCCAACAACCCTATGTACATTGGGTAACTTTCTTTATGGATAGGCTGCTAAGGCTCCGAGTGATTAAGACATACACCCACAGTCATGCCGTTGCTGAGTGATGGTAGGGCTGCCCTGACTACAAAGCACACTGGTGACAAAGGGATCAACCTGAGTAGTGGGGGATGAAGGAGTACAGGATGGAGTTGAATGAGCTCAAGTCCCACTATGACAATTTTGCCTGGAAGCTGCTGAGTGGTAAGTCATTATTAGGTAGCATGTAGAGAGCGAGGGCTGCCATAAGAGAATGTCCCTCTCCTACACAGTAATTCAAAGGTAATAAGGAAAAAATAGCATTCACTTTTAAGGTTGGCATGTTTGGGAAACTGGATGTGCCTGTCTATTATTAGTCCTTTAAGAGGCCCCACCACCTCCCAGGGAGGCTTGGGAAACATCCCTGGAGACATTGCTGCTGAAGTAGGTTTCCTTTGAACTGATGAGCTGGAAGCTCACAGCCCACATCCTGCCTTTTGAATGAAGTGCCCTGAATGACTTTGGTCTGGAACAACAAACAGTACTTCATGGCGCCTGGGCCTGGAGATGCGAGGGCCGGTGGATCAAGAAGAGTTGCTCGGTTCCTGAGGAGGCTGCACCAACTGAGGATGGGAAATGCAGTTCCCACTGGGCCCAGATCCCTGTAGGTCAGGGGTCTCAAACTGGTGACCTTGGGATACTCTTTGTTAGCCAGCCCAGTGAATTTTTTTTTCACTTCACATATCACAGAATTTTACGTAAATATCCAAATTTTTTGCCTAAATATCCAATATGTTACCTAAATATTTTTTCTCTAGGAAAAAATGCATGACTAAATTGAGCCTGCTTTCTGTATTCATTCATTTGTTTATTCAATCAACAAATGTTTATTGAGCACCTAGTATAATTGTTCTGTTATACTAGAACAGAACAATTGTTCTGTTAAACTGTTCCAGACACTGTTATAGAAACCAGACAAAAGTCCTTGCCCTCATGGGGTTTCTAGTCTAATGGAGGAGGTGGGGAGGGATGGACAAAAAATCTAATCAACTAGCAAATCCCCATTGGGTGGTATAGAGATTCATGGTGTAAAATGAAGCATCATAAAGACCGAAGAGTGACAGTAGCCAGGGAAAATTTTTGTGGTGGGGGACATCTGAGCAAATGCCTGAATAAAGTGAGGGGGTGAGCCACAGGACCACCTAGGGTAGAATGTTCCAGACAGAGAAAACAGCAAATACAAAGAGCCTGGGGAAGGATCATGCTTGGCATGTAGTAAAAATAGCAAGAAGGCCTCTGTGGCTGGAGTGGACAAAGAGAAGACGGTGCTTATGAGATAAGGTTGGGAAGGTGGCAGGGCCCTGCAGGGCCTTGTCAATGTGGTAAGGAGCTCGGATTTCACTCCAGTGCACGGAAGCCACTGGAGAGTGGGAAGGCCACTCATTTTAGGAGTGGCCTAAAATGACTTCTGTTTTTTTAAAAGATTACCCTAGCTATTATGCAGAAATAAATGGTAGAGGAGAAACAGTGGAAGAAGGAAGAACAGTGAAGGGGTCAACTGAGTAGATGAAGCAAGACATGAGGCCACCATGGCATGATGCCTTGTGCAGCTATGGGGCAGCAGCCCCCCAGATCACTAGAGCCATGTCTGGGCATGGGCCCTCCAGGTCGCTAGAGCCCCCACTTGGGCCACTCTGCCCATAAAGGAATGAATGCTGGCCACTTGAAAGACTTCAGAGGCAAGATGAGGCAGTTTGCTCTGGCTGGGAATGGAGTCCAAAGTCTCTTCAGTCCAGTCCCATGGCTGCCATAAGAAATTATCACAAAACTGGGTGGCTGAAAATAACAGAAATGTATTCTCTCATAGCTCATCAAGGCATCAGCAGGGCCACACTCCCTCCTGAGGCTTTAGAGGAGAATCTTCCTTGCCTCTTCCAGCTGCCGGTGGCCGTCAGCATTCCTTGGCTTCCTTGGCTTGTGGCAGCATCACTCCCGTCTTTCTCTGTCTTCACATTGCCTTCTCCTCTGTGTGTCTCTCTTCTCCTCTTCTGTTTGTCTAATATCACCTGTATATCTTTTTTTTTTTTTTTGAGACAGAGTCTCACTCTGTTGCCCTGGCTAGAGTGCCGTGGCGTCAGCCTAGCTCACAGCAACCTCAAACTCCTGGGCTCAGGCGATCCTCCTGCCTCAGGCTCTCGAGTAGCTGGGACTACAGGCATGTGCCATCATGCTTGGCTAATTTTTCTATATATATTTTTTTAGTTGGCCAATTGATTTCTTTCTATTTATGGTAGAGACGGGGGTCTCACTCTTGCTCAGGCTGGTTTCGAACTCCCAAACTTGAGTGATCCGCCCACCTCGGCCTCCCAGAGTGATAGGATTACAGGCGTGAGCCACCGCGCCTGGCCAATATCACCTGTGTATCTCTTACAAGGACTGGCCATTGGATTTAGGGTTCACCCAGATAATCTGTGATGATCTCTCCATCTCAAAATCCTTAACTCAGTTACATCGGCAAAGAGCCTTTTTACAAATAAGGTAATGTTCACAAGTTCCAGGAATTACAACATGAATATATCTTTCGGGGGGGCCACCATTCAGACCACTACATTGCACAACCCTGGGAAACTCCCTCCCTCCCTCTGTGTCTCATTTTCCACCTACATAAAAAAGAAGAGGGATGGAACAGTTTGCCTCCCAACACTCTCATTCTAGGGCTTTACTCTTCCATACAGTAGTCACTAGCCATCCGTGGCCACTGAGTGTTTGAAATGTGGTTAGTCTGAATTAAGACATGATTGCAAGTGTAAAATATACCCTAAATTGCAAGCATGTCACATGAAAAAGAATGTAAAATACCTCATAAATAATTTTTATGTTCATTGCATATTGAAATTATAATAGCTTTGATATATTGGGATAAATCAAATTTCTCTCTAAAATTAATTTCACCTGTTTGTTTTTACTTTTTGTAATGTGGCTACTAGAAAATGTAAAATTACACATTACATTTCTTTGGGTTCTAAAGAACACATGTTAAAAATATTAAATTAATTTTGAAACTGGATAATCTAAATAAAAACTCATCTCTATTCCATGTGGCGACAGCAGCAGTGGCTTGACTGGAGACCGGAGTATCCACTTGCAAGATTCTCATTCACATGGCTAGTAAGTTGGTGCTGACTGTCAGCTGAGGGTTCACCCAGGGCTTTGGTGACAGGTGATAGTTCCGCTTCATATGGGCCTCCCCACTGGCTACTTGGGCTTCCACCATGGCATGGTGGCTGAATTTCAAGAGTGAATGTCCCAAAAAATAGGAAGCGGAGGATGACAGTTTCTTAAAATCTGACCTAGAAACTGGCACAGTGTCATTTCTGATATATAACATTGATCAAGCAGTCACAGAGCACATATTCAAGAGGAGACCCTATTTTTCAGTGAAAAGAATGTCAAAGAATTTGGGGACCACAGAGGAAGAGCTCAATAAATGTTTGTTGAACTAATAAAATGCCATAATTTCTGTACAACGTAAGATGAAACAGAAGCTTGGAAAAGTTAGGCAATTATTAAGGTTACTCTAGAACTACAACTAATTGCAACTAAAAGCTAATATTAAGAAGCAGGAAAATATGGCCTATTCAAAAAAATGAAATAAAACAACAGGAACTGTCCCAAAGAATGACCAGATGGTGAGCCTAGTAGGCAATGACTTTAAAACATCTGTCTTAAAGATGCTCAAAGAACTAAAGGAAGATGTAGAGAAATCAAGAATACAATTCATGAACAAAATGGAAATATCAATAAAGAGAGAAAACCTAAAAGGAAACCAAAAAGAAACTCCAGAGCTGAAAATTACAATAACTGAAATGAAAATTTTTTTATTTTTTATTTTTTTTGCTTTTTTAGAGAAAGGGTCTTGCTATGTTGCCCAGGCTGGACTCACACTACAGCTATGTTTCCTGGGCTTAAGTAATCCTCCTGCCTCAGCCTCCCAAGTATGATTCACTAAAGAAACTCAAAGTCATATTTAAGTACACAGGAAGAAATCTGCAAACTCGAGTATAGGACAATTGAAATCATTGAGTCAGAGGAACATAAAGAAAAATGATTGAAGAAAAGTGAACAGAGCCTAAGGGACCTGTGGAACATCATCAAACAAGCCAATATATGCATTGTGGGAGTCTAAGAAGGAGAAGAGAAAGGGGAGCTGTTTGAGAGGTTAGTTGAAGAAATAACGAATGACACTTTTTGATGAAAGACATGAATATGAACAGCCAAGATGCTCAACAAACTCAACAAACTACTAGGGTAGGACGAGCTCAAAAAGACCCACACATTATACTCAAACTGTTGAAAGCCAAAGACACAGAGATAATCTTGAAAGCAGTGAGAAGGAAGTGACTCATCACATAAAAGGGATCCTCCATAAGATCATCAGCAGATTTGTCATCAGAAATTTTGGAGGAGTAGTAGGCTGATACATTCAAAGTGCTAAAGGAAATAAAATGTCCATCAAAAATCTTATAACTGTCAAAACTGTCCTTTAAAAGTGAGACAGGAATTAGGACACTCTCAGATCAACAAGAGCTGAGAGAGTTCATCACCACTAGACCTGCCCTGCAAGAAATGCTAACGGGGGTCCAGCAGGTTGAAATGAAAGAACACTGGGCAGTAACTTGAAGCAATATAAAGAAGTAAAGATTCACATCTGGGGGATGGACATGCTTGAAGCTCTGACTCGGAGTGGGGGGAAGGGGGGAAAGGCAACACACGTAACCTAAACATTTGTATCCCCATAATATGCTGAAATAAAAAAAAAAGAAAGAAAGATTCAGGTAAATATATGGGCAATTTATAAATGCTAGTATTATCATAAAAATGATTTGTAACTCCACTTTTTGTTTTCTACATGATTTATGAGACTAAAGTATTATTAAAAACCAATTATTAGTTTATGTTTTTGGACACACAATGTATAAAGATGTAATTTTGTGACTTCAATAATTGAAATGGGTGGCGACAGAGGTATACAGAAGCAGAGTTTTTGTATGTTATTGAAGTGAAACTGATATAAATTTAAAGTGTTCTACCTTTAGGACATTAACTGTAATCTCCGTGGTAACCAGAAAGAAAATAATTGTAGATTATGCACAAACGAAAATGAGAAGAGAACTAAAATATTTCACTACAAGAAATCAGCGAAACACAAAATAAGGCAGCAATGCAGGAAATGAGGAATAAAAAGCATGTGGAAAACAAATAGCAAAATGACAAAAGCAAGTCTCTCCTTCTCAGTAATCATTTTAAACGTAAATGCATTAAGTTCTCCAAAAGACAGAAATTGGCAGAATGGATTTTAAAAGATATGATCCAACTGTATGCTGTCTACAAAAGACTCACTTCAGATCCAAAAACACAAATAGGTTGAAAGTGAGAGAATGGTGAAGGCAGAGTCCGGAAGAGATGGTCACGCCCGTACTTAAAGAAGCATTATTTGCAGTAGCTAAAATGTGGAAGCAACCTAAGTGTCCATTAACAGATAAGTAGATAAACAAAACGTGGTACATACATACAAGGAAACATTATTCAGCCTTAAAAAGAAGAGAGTGCTGACATATGCCGCAACATGGATGAACCTTGAGAATATTGTGCTTAGTGAAATAACTGATCAACGCTAAGGCGCTCACATGGTAGTAACATTCACAGGGTGTCAGTCAGTGGGGAGGTGGGTAAACCCACAACTAATGGATGTGGTGCGCACCGTATAGGGGAAGGGCCCGCCTCTAGCCCTGGCTTGGGCGAGGCAAAGACATTACTTGTAACCAAAATGTGTGTAACCCCATAAAATCCTGAAATTAAAAAAAAAATCAGGAAAAATAAATAAAAACTTTGAAAGGAAATAAATAAATTTAAAAATTTTTTAAAAATTTAAAAAACTGAAATTCTATATACATTAAACAACAATTCTCCATCCCCTCTGCTCCTAGCCCCTGGAAACCACTATTCTATTTCCTGTCTCTATGAATTTGACTACTCTAAGTTCTTCATACAAATGGAATCATATATATTTATGTTTTGTGACTAGTGTAATGTCCTCAAAGTTCATCCATGCTGTAGCATGTGTCAGAATTTCCTTCCTTTTTAAGGCTGAGATCATAGATTAGTTTTGCCTGTTCTTGAACTTCATATAATGGAATCACACAGTTTTGGGATTCTTATACTCTACATAACATCGGTAAGATTCATCCACGATTTTGTGTATATCCGTGTTCATTCTTTTTTATCACTGTGCATGAATATATCACCATTTACTTATGCCTTCAATGTTGATGGCCATCTGGGTTGTTTACAGCTCGGAATTACTCTGGAAAACTCTACTGTGAACATTCTTGTACACGCCTTTTTGTAGACAAAGGCACATATTTCTTTGGATATATAACCAGAAGCAGAATTGCTGCATTTTACATCCTTTGGACTGACCGAACAGCTGGGGCTGGGTGGGTCTGTGATGTCACCTGGTGCTGTCTCTACCCTGCTCCCTCAGCTAAGTCCCCTGCAGGGAGGAAGCTCATCTCCAGCTTCCCCTTAACTATTCCCAGGCCTCCTAGTACCTCGGTGGTTGCTCAGAGCACAACAACAAACAGAAACTTGAACAAAAAGTAATTGTGGGTAAAACGCTGTGTAATAATGAGCACAGCACAATTAAACCCAATATTCAGGTCAGGGAAAATTCCTGCTTTTCTAAATCCTAGAAAGGAAACTGGAAAACATGAAGGCATGAGGACACAAACAAAAAAAGGTCAGACAACCAGACGGAGGCATTCTTCCCAGGACCGTCCTCTGCTCCTCCTGGCAGTACTAGTTTGGCAATGGCAGCTCAGACTCCAGGGCAGACTCGCTGTTCTAGAATTCCAGCTCTGTTCCCCTCTTCCTTGGAGGGACTGCAGGAGGAAAGTCAGAGGCCTGCTCATTAAGTGGTGAAGAGACGTTAAAAACCCATTAGCACCAATCTGAGACTTTCTCCTCGGTGTTTCAGAATAATTAAAGCAAGTTAAATAGGGAAGGATCTCATTGTGAGAGTGAGTGGGATTTGGTGCCATGTTAATGTAACACTAAAAGTCATTGCAGGGACCCCATTTGGGGAAGTGGCATGATAAGGGATGACTAAGTCTGAGTAGGGAATGCTTTCTCTTTCTCTTCCCTCCCATGATGCTGTCCGGAAAGGAGAAACTAGAAATGCTTTCTGGATTGCTTGGGCTACACAGTGCTGCCTTAAGCCATCTTTACCTGGCATTCCTCAACAGGGCCAGGACCAGGGTGAGGAGAGTAAAGTGCTCGCCTCGGGTGCAAAATTAAAGGGGTTCCAAGAAATCAGTAAGCAAGATAAACAATATTTCAATCCAATATTCCTAAATATCAAAATTAACATCAAAAATAAAACCATGATGAGGAAAATATCAACTTTTAATCAAAATAAAGCCAGGATCTGATAGCCAGGACTAGGGTGAGATGGGTGAGGCCAAGTCATGTAAATGCAGAGTAGATCCACAAAGACTTTGTCAGGATTAAATTAGCTAATGCACGTAATGTGCTTAGAACAAGCCCTCAGTGTGTTTTATTATAATTATTAGCATTCTTGTTACTAGTACCACCACCACAACTTCTATTACTACCACTATTTTTGCTGTAGGAGAGAGATGGTTGTTTCATCACTAGGTGGAGGGGGGATCTGCTGTTCCCCTCCCTGCCTCTAAGAAGTCTTTCATTATTCCTAGAGTTTAAATTAGGTGCCCCTCACCTGCGATGCTCTGGGATCCTGAACTGCCTGGATCATTGCATTTACGTGGCATTACGTTGTCTGTTTACTTGCCCGTTGTCTTAGCTCAGGCTGCTATAAGAAAATATCACAGACGGGGTGGCTTGAACAATAAATGCTTATTTCTCACAGTTCTAGAGGCTGAAAAGTTCAAGATCAATGTGCCAGTAGATCCAGTGTCTGGTGAGGGCTCTCTTTCTGTCTTGCAGACAGCCACCTTCTCATTGTATCTTTACAGAGTGGAGAGAAAGAGAGTTCTCGTCTCTTCCTCCTCAAATAAGGACACCAATCCCGTCATGGTGACCATACTGTCATGACTTCATCTAAACCTATTAATAATTACCTCCCAAAGGCTAAGGCTTCCAAATGCCATCACATTGAGGGTTAGGGCTTCAACACATTAATTTTGGGGGGACACAAACATTCAATCTGTAACATCCACCTCCCTGGGTAGCCTAGGACCTCTGTGAAGGCAGAGATAGTCCTATCTTGCTTACCAATTTGTCCTCCTCTGGGCCCAGCATAGTGTCTAACACATTATACCCACCGGGACAGTATTTATTAGCTTAGATCAGTATGAGTCAGTGTCCAGAGACCTCTCCTCAATCCTTCTTCAATAGGATGCACTAAATTGGTTTACAGGGAAGGGAGAGTGGCAACCATTTATATGCATGCTGACTCTCCTACACAGTCTGAAGTCATATAATAATAAAGTTATTATTTTTTTTTAGTGTTAACATTTATTGAGGGCTTCATGTGTGCTAAGCATTGTTCTAAATTTTTTCCATGTGTTAACTCATTTAATCCTCATAACAATCATATAGACAGGTAACAGCATTATCCCCTTTTACAGATAAAGAAACTGAGGCACAGAGGAGTTAAGTGTGTGCCCAAGGTCACTTTGCTAATTGACATAGAACAGCTGTGCCCCAGCCCCTCAGCCTGCCTGCAGAGTCTATGCTCCTGAACACTGCATGAGACAGGGCTCCCAGGCTAACAGACCCCTGCCACCCACATTTGTGAAAAGACCACCCCCCCCAAGCAATCTTTACTTACTCTCTCTTATAACAAGAGAGTGCCAACGGCAGGAACATACAAGAAAGAGAAAATAGATTTTGTCATTTCTTTAAGAGGCCACCTGATCCCTGCAGGTTAAAAAAGAAATCTTTAATATAACATCTCTCTTTGTCCTGCAATTCTTTTACATGCTTGGCCGGTCAGGTTAGTCTTGAACAGGCCGAGCAGAATGCCCATCTATAAAACGGTGCTTCCAGTTGCAGTGTGCCCTGGGATGGGGTGGGGGGGGGGAGGTTTTAACAAGAAACCACAGTGCCCAACGTAGAAAACACAAAAGGAACTATTCAGTTAAAGGGGTATTTATCACACACCTTCTCTGCTTTTGGATTTTCATCGGTACGTTCCAGGCTTGGGTGTCTTTTAAACAAGTGTCAAGATATAAACATAGAGTGTTTTCTTCTCACTCCCCTGAATTCTTCAGACAACTGGATTGAATCGAATTATGTAATAATTTTAACCGAAATGACTTTTTACTTGTATTTGTTTTTAGAACAGCTAATATATTCATATTAGCAAAAGGCAAAATATTAAAACTCAGCTGTTCTCTTTATCCCCCAAAAAGTAACCATGTTAATTAGTTTATTAGTTTCTTGTTCATCTTTCCATTCATCCCTTATTAAATGTACTTATCTAAATATAAGAAAATGGGAATACTGTATACATTCTTATTTATTCTTCTTTTTCTCCTTTCTTACACAAAAAGTATCATGCTATGTATAACATTCTACACTTTCACTTAATCTTTCTGGAGTTCTTTTCATATCAGAACATAGAGAACTTCATTAATTGTTACAACTGTATCATATTGCATATAAGGATGTAGCCAGTTAGTTTAACCAGTCCCTCATCGGTGTAAGCCTAAATTGTCTCCAAACTTTTACTATTACAAATGATGCTGCAACAAATGACCTTGAACACACATCATCTCCTCTCTGTGGCAGTGCATCTGTAGAATAAATTCCCAGAACTAGGGATTACAAGGCCAAAGGGTAAGTGCATTTTCAAGGCTGATAGATGTCCCCAGCTTGCCCTCCACGGGGGCTGCAACCTTTTGTACTCACCCCAGTCATGATGACAATGCCAGTTTCCCCACAGCCTCACCAACAAAGTTGTCAGACTTTTCTATTTTTGCCAATCTGATAAGTGATAAATAGTATCTTAGTGGAATTTTAATTTTCATTTATCTTATTATGAATGAGGTTGGGCATCTCTTCAAAAGGACGGTGCATTAAAAACACTTTTATTGTGAGTGACAGGAGTTCATTAGGGCCAACTCTAGCGAAGGAAGGGGAAATTATTATAAGAATTACAGAGGTGTCTCCAGGAGCCAAGAGCAGCAATCCAGCCAGGACTTCAGATCTAGAAAATGGAAAACACTAATTGGATTCATTCTCTCTCTCTCTCTCTCTCTCTCTCTCTCTCTCTCTCTCTCTCTCTCTCTCTCTCGTTCTCCCTCCATTTGTGAAGCACTTCCTTTTTGAGTTTAGGAGTGTAGGCTTCCCCACACCCCCCTAGTGCACGTGACACAGTCCCCACACCCCACGAATGCCATCACATAGTTTGTTTCAATTCCGAATGCCCAGAGAAGGACTTGGATTGACTAATCTTTCCTCTGCAATGCATCCCTAGTCCAATTAGCCACAGCTGAGGGTGGGGAGAATGAGGAGAATCAGAAAATGCAATTGCTTGGAGCCTTCCCCTAGTAGATGCCAATTAGATGCCTACAGAAAACCCATTGCTCTCTCACTGATTGCCCCTCCTCTCAGTGGGGCTCTGCCAAAAGACAGAAGACTTGTATTTTTTTTCAGTAGAGCCCACTTGGGGGATAGTCTACTCATCTCTGCATAGCTTCAGTGCTTTTCCAAGCCAATCATATCTTAGTTCTATGCCCTTTGCTAGTGATGAGTTTAAGAATAGACACGTGATTCAGTTCTAGCCAAGGAAACATTCCTCAAGGCCAAAATCAGATGCAGTATCAAGATACCCACTCTCTTGTTACTGTGTGTTGTTGTGTCTGTATGTCATTCTATCAATTAGCTTTTGTCACATAAAAAAGCACCCCAAAATTTAGTGATGTAATACGAAGCATTTATTATTTCTCATGATTTTGTGGGCTGGCCAGCTGGTCCTTCTGATCTGAGCTAGCTCAGCCGGGACAGGATGGTCTCGGTTGGCCTCACTCACATGTCTGACAATTGACAAGCTGGTTGGTCTAGAGGGGGTCAGCTGAGGATGGCTTTTGTCTGCTCCAACAGCAAGCTATTCCAGGCTCCATAAAATGGTGTCTCAGAGTTCCAAAGTGCAGAAAGAGAGAGAGAGAGAGAGAGAGAGAGAGAGAGAGAGAGAGAGAGAGAGAGAAGCTTCAGTGTGCAAGCACTTTTTGAGTATCTTCAAGCATCACATTTGCTATTGTCCTATTGACCAAAGCAAGTCATATAGCTGAGCTTAATTGGGTGGAGAAATAGACTGAATCTCTTTACGGGAGGAGCTAAACCACAGTGTGGCAATTTTTGCAGTCTAGCACAGTGATGGCTAGAGCTCTAGCCATCCTGAGACCGTGAGGGCTACTAGCTTGAGATGGCAGAATGAAAAGATGCGAGGGATTCTCAAAGATAACACTGAACCACTGAATTCACTAATCCTGGAGAGGTGCTACTTTAGACGTTCCTGTTATGTGAGATCACTAGCTTTCCTTTCTGTTTAAGACAGATGATTGGTATCACATTATTTTTGCATCTCAATTGATGTGTCACCAGGGGAGGTTAGTTCCCAGATAATAGGAGATGGTTCACCCACTGCCAGACATCCCAGATTGGTTAGATATTTTAAGTTTCTGTGAAGAAGTCCTGGCTGATTGCATGCCTAATGTGAGCCAGCTGTGAGGAGTGGTTACCCAAAAATCAAATGCAAATTTAAACACCCTTTAGTATTTTGTAGAGTCCAGGAGACGAGAAGCAAAGTCCAGTTCTGAGGCACAAAATTCCAAATATATACATACATAGTTAGAAAGAAGATATAAAATGCAGAGTGTGTGGAAGAGATGGAGGCGTTTACGCTTCACATACTGATGTAATTTATGTGATGATGTCTATCATGGTCTCTCGTGTGTATTAGGTATTAGCCAGTGTTATAATCCTGAGGAACAAAAGAAATAGAAAAAGAGGAAGATGTCATAGAAATATTACAAAGAAGGAATCTTGTTTAATGTCAAATCTGGCAAAGAAGGTAAGTACAGGAAGGGCTAAAAAGAGACCATAAAATTTTTGTCCCTGGTCAGCACAGCAAGAGCAGTTTCAGTGGCATGTCATGATGAAAAGCAGACTGTGATAAATTGAAGATCAAAATAAAAAAGAGAAGGGATGAATAAACATAGAATGTTGCATTATCTAATAATCGTTTGATTATGCACCTCATAATCCCAATTTAAACCAGCTTGGCAGGAAGGGCATGGATTTAGTGGCTATTAAAATTGAAACATCAAAGGGTAGCTAGCTCCAGACATACCTGGATTCAGGGGTTCAAACTACAGTTGCTCTTTGGTTCTAGGACCCCTGAGGATACCAAAATCTGAGGATGCTCAAATCCCTTATATAAAATGGTGTAGTATTTGTATACAATCTACACACATCCTCATGTATACTTTAAATCATCTCTAGATGACTTACAACACCTAATACAATGTAAATTCTATGTAAACTGTTGTTATATTGTTTGTTTTTTATTCGTATTACTTTTTAGTGTTGTATTTGTTTTTTATTGTCTGTTTGTTGTTGTTGTTTAAATATTTTCAATTTGCAATTGATTGAAACTGTGAATGCAGAATCCGCAAACACAGAGAACTATTGTACATAATGGAAATCCTGTCTTTCTCTTCATCACCTGGTTCTACTTGCATTGTTCTCAGAAAGTCTCTCTCCATATGGAGAAGTAGAGAGCATCCTTCCCAATGACTCTGGCAAAAATCTCAGGGAGGACTCTGAGTGGTTCAGCTTGGGAGACAGGATCATCCCTGAACCAATCACTGTGGCCCAGGAGATGAAGAGTTCTTATTGGCTGTGCCCTTGTTAGCCTCCACTCTAGCAAACCACAGGGACTGAACAAGATTTTTGTGTAATAAGGGAGTGGTGATGGTCTCAAAGAAGAAATTCTGGGTAAAGGTGTGAAAAATGTACAGTAGAGTTCTTAGACTTGACACCAAAAGCAAGGAAAAAAATTGATAAATGGACCTAATGAAATTTAAAAATAATTTTCTCTGAGATGCAAAGATCATTGGAAATCAAGAAGGGGGAAGGGGGAGGAAGGAAGAGGTAAAAACTTACCTGTCAGGTACAATGAACACTATTGGGTGATGGGCACACAAAAAGCCCCCACTCAAGCATTATAAAAGCTATCCATGTAATAAAAATATTTGTACCCCCTTAATATTTTGAAATAATTTTTTTCCCTGAAAGACCTTGCTTGTTAAGACATGAAAAGACAGGCTACGTACTAGGAGAAAGTATTTGGAAACCACATAACCCACAAAGGGCTAGTACCTAGAGTACATAAAGAACTCTCAAAACTCAACAGTGGAAAAACAAACAACCCAATTAGAATGTGGGGGAAAGACATAAACAGACAATTCATGGAGGAGAGTATATGGATGACAAATTAACACATATGTTCAACATGATTCGCCATTAGAGGCATAAAGTTAAAGCCACAACGAGAGATCATCACACACCTATCAAAATGACTAAAATTATAAAATAGTGATAACACCAAATTCTGGTGAGAATGTTTAGAAGCAGAATCATTCATACATTGCTGATGGGAATGTAAAATGGTACCGTTGCTCTGGGAAAGAGTATGGAAGCTTCTTACAAAACTAAATATGGCTGGGACTACATCAAATGTAAAAGGTGAGGTAGCTCACACCTGTAATTCCAGAACTCTGGGAGGCCAACACAGGAGGATTGCTTGAGGCCAGGAGTTCAAGACCAGCCTGGCCAACACAGCAAGACCCTACCTCTACAAAAAAAAATTTAAAAATTAGCCAGGCATGGTGGTGCACACCTGTAGTCCCAACTACTTGGGAGATTGAGGCAGGAGGATCTCTTGAGCCCAGAAGGCTGCAGTGAGCTATAATTATACCACTGCACTCCAGCCAGGGTGATAGAGCAAGACCCTATCTCTAAAAAAATAGAAAAGTAAATGGAAGCAGGGTCTGGAAGAGATATTTGTACACCCACATTTAAAGAAGTGTTATTCCCAATAGCCAAGAGAGGTAAAAGCAACCCCAATGTCCATCAGTGGTTGAATGGATAAGCAAAATATGGCATATACATACAATGGAATATTATTCAGCCTTTAAAACAAAAAGAGGAATCCTGAGACATGCTGAGACAGGGATGAACCTTGAGGATATTATGCTGAGTGATATAATCCAGCCACAAACGGACAAGTACTGTATGATTCCACTTGTACGAGGGCCCTAGAGTAGTCAAATTCATAGAGACAGAAAGTAGAATAGTGGTTATCAGGGGCTGTGGGGAGGAGGAAAGAGGGAGCTGTTTCATGAGTAAACAGTTTCAGTTTTGAAAGATGAAAATATGCTGGAGATCTGTCTCACAGCAATGTGAGTATATTTAACACTACTGCACTGCACACTTAAAAATGGTTAGGATGATAAATTGATGTTATGTGGTTTTTTTTGTCACAATCAATCAATAAAACTAAATAAGTGCTTGCCATACAAGCCTAGCAACTGCACCCTAGGAAATATATCCTAGATAAATGAAAACTTACGTTCGCACAAAAACCCATGCACACATTTTTATGGCAACATTATGTGTAATAGCAAAAAGCTAGAAACAACCCAAATGTCCTTCAGAGAGTTAATGGTTCAACAAACAAATTACAGTAGCCTGTATCATAGAGCAGCAATACTGCTCAGAAACGAAAGGTAGCAAACTATCGATACAACTATTTGGATCTGCAAGAGAATTATTCTGAGTGGAAAAAGCCAATCCCAAAGGTTTCATTCTGTATGTTTCCATTTATATAACAGTCTTGAAGTGACAAAATTGTAGAAGTGGAGACTGTATTAGTAGTTGCCAGGGCAAGGAGGTAGAGGAAGGGAGGTAGGTGGCTATGTCTACAAAAGGATATCGTAAAGATCCTTCTAGTGGTGAAACCATTCTTTTTCTTGACTGCTGGTGGTCACGGGATTCTAAACATGACAAAATCTCATGAAACTAAACACACACACACACACACACACCCCAAATGCGTGCACATGATGCTGGTGAAATCTGAATAAGATCAGTCGACATCAATGTCGATTTCCTGGTTAGGAAATTGCATTACTGTTATGCAGTATGTTTCCATTGGAAGAAACTAGATGGAGAGTATATAGGATCTCTGTATTATTTCTTACAACTGCACATGAATCGACAATTATCTCAAAAAAAAAAGTATTTAAAATGTATACTACATGTATTTCCCCCAGAGGTTTGACTGATTATACAGGGAGTGATATGATCATGATTTGAGGCAAAGTTAGGATTAAGGGCTTAGGGCTGGGTGCTGTGGCTCACACCTGTAATCCCAGCACTTTGGGAGGCCAAGGCAGGAGGATCACTTGAGGTCAGGAGTTCAAGACCAACTCAGGCAACATAGTGAGACCCTGTCTCTAGGAAAAAAAAAAAAAAAAGACAAAATTAGCCGGGCATGGTGGTGCATGCCTGTAGTCTCAGCTACTCAGGAGGCTGAGGCAGGAAGATCACTTGAGCCCAGGAGTTTGAGGTTGCAATAAGTTATGATCATGCCATTGCCCTCATGCCCAGGCAATAAAGCAAGATCTTGTCTCCCAAAAAAAAAGGGAAAAAAAGAAGAAAGAAAGAAAGAAAGAAAGAAAGAAAGAAAGAAAGAAAGAAAGAAAGAAAGAAAGAAAGAAAGAAAGAAAGAAAACTTAGAAAAAAAAGAAAAGAAAAGAGAAGAGGTTGGGGTTGCTGGATTTTTAAATTTAGGTGATGAAGACATGAATTTCTGTAATATGAGGGAAAACCAGGCAATGGCAGGGAAAGAATGAAAGTTCAGAGGATAGAGAATTAATTCCCAGAGCAAGGTTCTTGGGGAAAAGAGAGGATAAATGATAAAGAAAGAGGTGGAACACTTACCCTTGAAAATTAGATAGGATCCTCCTGAGAACAGAGTAATGATGGGGAAAACTGGGGAAATACAGGCAAGTTTCTAAGTGGAGGAGCAGGCAGTTGAGGTTGTTTTAGCTCATTGGCCTATATTTTCTCCAGAAGTAATCTGTTGGGAATAAAAAGACACAACTGGGTAGAAGTCTTGTGTGAGAAAGAGAACATCTAACGATTCATAAAAAGAATTATTGATCAGTGTAAAGATCAATCTAAGGATGGAATGTAAGAATTTTTCATGAAGCGAAAGAGTCTGATGCTGTGATTTTTTTCCATTCTGAAAAGCCTGGATATAGGAACTAAGAAAATGAATAGTCAGAAAGGCAGATGTAGAGGAGCTGGGATTAGTGGTCAGAGGGGTGTTCATTTGACTGACCACAGGCTCCCAGCTGGGGAAAGAATGTGAAATCCAGAGGAGTCAGGGACCAGTGGCTTTGATGAGGCTGAAAATGGGTTACGTGGGAACGAAGGTGTGGGAGAGGGGGAAAGATGGGAAGCTGCGCCGTCAGTAGGTGGAAGTGTGTGTCTTGACATCTTTCAAATAGAGCAGAGGGAGCAGAGGAGGTCTTTGGTTGAGAAGATCACAGAGCTGTCAACCAGCATGTTGGGAAAGTCATCTATAAGGATGCTAAAATTGCTTAGGGAGGTAACAGAAAGGGGAAGAAGAAATAACCTCTAAGGAGAGCCAGGTTTCAATTAAGGCAAGGCTGCAGAATTGGCTTCCCATGAAGAAGATTCTACAACATAGTGGTTATGAGTGCAGGATTCATATATATATGAAAATATATATATATTTTTTTTTTACATGTGTAGATATACACAATATAGGTCCATCTGTTCCTGCTACACAGATCCTTAAAACCTTCCTGGTTCCTGACAGCAAAGATTGACCTTCAGTTTTACCTATAGCTATTTTTTAATCTAATAAATGTATCTTTTTCCCTAGGGTTAGTCAGAGTCAGTTTCTGTTGCTTACAATCAAAGTATCCTAACTGATACAACTGACTCTTGCTGCCAGGGTGTGGGCATGGCTATCACAAATATGCTCAGTTCCATGAACCACATTTCAAGAAGGGCTCTGACAAAAGAAAACTCAACACTGGAGACTTCTATTTCCTTCCAAGGGAAGCACCTGGGTACAAAAGATGTAAGTTACCAAAAAGTTTTTAATTCCCTGTAAGGAAGACTTTCCCGTGAATTAGAGACACTCAGTGATTTGATGGAATGAATGGAGGGAAAGAGGGGACGAGACAAGCTAAGATCCTTTCATTTCATTGCCTTTGGTTCTTCTTAATTTGGAAACCACACCAAGCCTGGGAAGCCCAGGCATCTGGATCCTCTGGAAGACAGAAGGCAGCCTCCAGGTCTGAGAGTTTCTCCTTATGTTGAGCTAAATCTGGCTCCCTCTAACTTCCATTGATTATTCCTCACTTCCAGAATAAATCCATTCCCTCTTCCATATGACAGCTCTTCACACATTGGGAAACAGCTCTCATATTCCTCCCTTTCTCCTAGCAGTTCTTCTTCAAATAAAACCTACCTATTACTTTCTGTAATACAGTAGCAAGTCCTGAAACATCTTAGTTGACCTTTTGTATTAATTTGCCTTATTAAACTGCAGTGCCCAGAAGTGAGACATAGTGTTCCGACTATGTCTGGTCTGATCCACGGAGAATGGAGAAGAGAGTTTGCCTCCTTTGTTTTCAATGCTACACTCTTGGTGATTTGCCCTAAGTTTTCCACGTACGTGACTGGTCTTGTCTGCCCAGCTCTTTCCATCCTCTCTGCATGTCTCTCATTAGGTCCCAATATCCTGGATCTTATCCTGCTTTCTCTTCCCCTGGTTGGAACCTCTCATGGGCTTAACCATTTTTTCTCTGCCTTATTGAACCAGTTCAGGGAGCAGCAGCAGCAGTAGCAGCAGTAACTCAGGAATGTTGAAATTGTCATGGAAAAACTAAAACTTCAGTGGAATTCTTCATATCTATCATCTTTTCCTAGGTTCTTCCAAAAAGCAGAGGTTGAGATAAGGGCTCATATGCAGCTAATTTAATTTGGAAAGTGATTCCAAGGACGTGGAGGCCAGAAAAGAGTGAAACGAAGAAGTGATAGCCAATCTGAAGATACATTACTGAGCTGGTTACCACCACGGGCAACTGGGGCCCAGTTTTGCCGAGCTCCCTTAGAGGAACCATGAAGAATGCTCTTCAAATGAAGGACCCAAGAGCGGAGTGATTTATCCACAGCTCCCATCATTTGTCAAGGGTTGTTGCATGGGTTCTTAGCTCCCTTGCCTCTCCACGTATACGAATGAGTCAGGTTGGCTCATTCATGCATGTTCCTACAGCCCTACCATCTGGAGGAGGCAGAAAATCCTTGGGACAGAGAGTGACAGATATGCAGTGTAACCAAAGTGAGATGTTCTCCATTTTGGCTGTGCACAGCTAGGTGCCACAGTCTCGGCTGGAGTAAAACAGCAGACCTGAGAGGAAGTGAAGAAAGGCAAAAGGTATACTCTGCATCTTTTATGATACACTGTTTGGGTTTTTGTTATATATGAAGATAGTGCTTTGTGACTCTAAATATCTTAACCCAGTCCTGATAGCCACACAGAAGGATCTCAAGAAGAAGTATCCCTCCAACTCTAAACCCTGCTCTGGCCCAATCCTCCATGAGGCTCTGGGACTCATGCCCATCTCCTTGGGGCCTTTGCTCATTAAATATCCCCTAATTCCATGAACTTTCAGTAGACTTCCAGGATGCTCCAAAGCAATGTGGCTCTTTCTCTTTCCTTCATCCATACAATGCAGCACCGGGGGCCTTCTCTCCCTCTGCCTTGTGCCAAGCTAAGACATGAGTTCTCCCCGAGGTCTTTGCTTTGCAGCTTCAGCCCTGAGAGTTCTTTAGAATCTCTGGCACTCCTCTTAGCAATTCATGCATTGTCTCTTCCTTGTCACTGGTTTCTTGTCCTTCTTTCCATCTTTCAGACATGCGTGCAAAAATCTGGCCTCCCAGGGATGCTCCTTTTGTCATCATACTCCTTTGCCGGGTGCCTTCTCCTGCCATTGTGAGCACTTCCCAATTCTCCTGAGCTCCCTTCTCAAGCTTCAGTTCTTCAAATCCTGGCTAATTTTTTTCTGAAATGTAGCAATCTGAGTAGTAGTTAGGACTCTTTCAGCTGCAAGTGACAAAAACTGAATTTAAACTGAACTGAGGTTTGATTTTGTTTTTCAGCATTTTTAGACTCATGTAACTAAAATGTCCAGAGGCAGATCTGTCTGTCTTCAGGCACAGTTTGATCCAGATTCTCCTTGGTAATCACTCTCTTTCCAACACTCGGCTTTGCTGGGTTGGCTGCATCCTCAGACAGGCTCTGCCATGTAGTAGCCCTGGCAGCTCCAAGCTTTGTCCTACTGACTAAGTAATCCCAAAGGAAAGAGGCTTTCCTTTCCCCATGGTTTCAACAAATGTCCTGAGCAGAGCCAGCTTCATAGGTATATTAGTTTCCTGTGGCTGTCATAACAAATTACCACAAATTGGGTGGCTTGAAACAACGGAGATTTGTTCTCTCGCGGTTCTGGAAGCCAGAGGCTGAAATCCAGACATTGGCTGAGCCACAACTCCTTCGGAGACCATAGGCAAGAACGCCTCATTGCTTCTTCCAGCTCCTGGTGGCTGTCAGCATCCCCTGGCTTGTGTCCACATCACTCCAATCTCTGACTCCATCTTCACGTTGCCTTCTCATCTGCATGTCTGTCTTCTCTTCTGTCCGTCTAATCTCCCCTGTGTATCTCCCATAAGGATATGCATTATTGGATCTTGGATCTACCCCAACAATCCAGAATGACGTCTCCATCTCCAGATCCTTAACTTAATTACATCTGCAAAGACCTTTTTGCCAAATAAGATCACATTTACAGGGGTTCAGTATGACTGTGTAGATATATCTTTTGGGGGGCCACCATTTAACACACTACAATGGGCATACAAAAGGTCCCTGTTCTCAGAAGGGCCCCAAACTTGGTTTAATGCTTTGGTGTCTCCACCTTGAAATTCGTAATTGTTGAACAAGGGAGCCCCACAGTTTCATTTTGCGCTGGGTCCTACAAATCAGGTAGCTGGTCCTGGTCCTGGGACAGATACACAATGGGGTATCTTTACTTGGGATTTACCCCAGGCCCCTTTCCAGACCATGAGACCTGGAACTTGAGCGGCTTCCCGTCCCCACACCAACAGTGCTCCTATTCGGGAAACAGGAGGTGCTACGGAGCATCTATCTTGGGGTGTCAGGGAAGGCTTCATCTTGGAGGTAACCTTTAAACTGAGATGTGAAGGATGAAGGCAAAGAAGTGAGGGAAAGCATTGTAGGCAAAGGGAAGAGCTTTTACAAAGAAGTCAAGACAAAAGAGAGGAGGGTGTGTCTGGGGAACTTGTTTGTCAAACTTCCTGTTGCTGGAGACAGAGCCAGGCTGTCAGGGATACTGGCTGACCACAAGGAATGTTCCCAGTGAGGCTGGATGGAGCTAGCGGGTAATAAGAGTGGTGGAAGGCAGACAGGGTGTCTAGAATGGCACCGGAACTTTCTGCCAAAGTTTTTGTCACTTCCCCTTGCCAGCTTGCTCCTCCTGGTTGATGAGAATTGGGCTAATGGCAACCGTTCCTCTAGATACTTCCTTTACCTTCTGAAAGACAAAAATGTCAGCAATAAAAATGAAGAACTGACCAGAATCTCAGACTTTAGTTACTCAAGACTTTCTACTGGTATCTATGTCATGGAGCCCTATACAAGATAAAACAGGCAGTTCAAATAAGTGTGGAGAAGATGAATTCATCAATACATGGTATTAGGAGATCTAGGTAACCATCCATACTTTAAAAAAATGTATCTCACTCTTTATACCAAAATAAATTCCAGATAGAGCAAAAATTTTAAAGTAAAAAAAAAACATTGAAATAATACAAAATGAGAAAATTTTTAATAATCTTAGAAAATGGAAGACCTTTCTAAGAAAGACACAAATCTAAGAAGTGGTAGGAGAAAAGATTGATACACTTCAATAGGTAAAAAAAAAAAAAATTGAATTTCTATGGAGCAAAAATGTTACTAAACAAAATCAAAAGACAAACTAAAACCTAGAAAAATATTTCCAACCTAGATAACAAACCATGGGCTAATTTTCCTAATCTAAAAAGACCTTTTAAAAATTAAGAAGAGTAAAACCAACAACCCAACAGCAAAACAAAGTTGGCAAAAATATTCAAGTAGTTTATAAACATAAAGAAATGCTCAACCTCACCATTGACTAAAGGAATATGGTAACAGCCCAGTGTTCATCCATCAAAGATTGAAAAGCAAGGCCTAGGCGGGCCGATCGTTTGAGCTCAGGAGTTCAAGACCAGCCTGAGCAAGAGCGAGACCCCGTCTCTATCAAAAAAATAGAAAGAAATTAGCTGGGCAACTAAAAATATATAGAAAAAATTAGCCGGGCATGGTGGCGCATGCCTGTAGTCCCAGCTACTCGGGAGGTTGAGGCAGTAGGATCGCTTGAGCCCAGGAGTTGGAGGTTGCTGTGAGCTAGGCTGACGCCACGGCACTCTAGCCTGGGCAACAGAGAGACACTGTCTCAAAAAAAAAAAAAAGATTGAAAAGAGACTAGGTTAAAAAGAGAATAAAAACAGACACCTTCACACATTATTAATGTTAGCATAAACTGGTACAATTTCTTTGAAAGGAAATTATGAAATAGCTATCAAAAATTGGAAATGAGGAAGAAAAAAAACACCTTTGACCCAGGAACCCTAGTTTCAAGAACTGATCCTAGACATACTTTCAAATCTGAATAAAGAGATTTGCTCAATATCTCTTGGGGTTTCACTTTCTTTTGACATTGTTTGTGGTAGCAAAAGATGGGAAATAATCTCTTTCCCAATCAATAAAAAAAAGTGTTCGTTATATTACAGAGCTTCCATATAAGAATGCTACGCAGCCATTTTTTTTTTTTATGAGGTGGATTTTTATGAGCTCTAACATTAAACAATTTCCAAGATTTACTGTTGGGGCATAAAAGTCTATATGTGATACACCAACTTGTTTAAAGCCAGTGGAGGATGATATACTGAGATAGAGATAAAGATAGAGTTAGAGAAAGAAACACAGAGGGAAACTATACAAACATGTCCAGAAAGTTGAGAGAGTATTAATTGTCATTGCTTCTGGGGATACAGATAAGGGATAAAAATTCATTTTCATTATAGATATTCTGTTACTCTGAATTTTACCATGTTATTATTTTTTTCTTTCTGTCTTTCTTTTTTTGTTTTTAAATATTTTTGAGACAGGATCTCACTCTGTTGCCCAGGCTAAAATACAGAGGTATCATCATAGCCCACTGCATCCTCAAAGTCCTGGGCTCAAGCGATCCTCCTGTCTCAGTGCCCCAAGTAGCTGGGATTATAGGGACACACTGTAATGCCCAGCTAATTTTTTTACTTTTTGTAGAGACAGAGTCTCACTTTGTTGCTCAGGCTGGTCTTGAACTCCTGGTCAAAAGTGATCCTCCTGCCTCAGCCTCCCAAAGCACTAGTATTATAGGGGTGAGCCACCACACCCAACCAATGTTATTATTTTTTCCATAAAATATTTAAGTGGAAAATATTAAGAGGAAAGAGATGTCCAAGGATGGGGAGGGGGAGAAAGTAAAACTCATGCATAATCCCAACTTTTAAAATAAATTACACAAAGTAAGAAACAGAATCCCCTCCCCCAAGTCAACCACTGATAAACATTGGGTTCAAGTTCTTCTAGAATTGCTTCTGTGTTTATACAAATGCGGTTGAACAATATTTTGGCTTTAATTTAGGGGTTTTTATACACATTTCCTCTCCCCATTGTCTTTCCCCCACCTAAGCAAGAAGAAAGTCAGCTTTGAAAGTGACTGTGCCAAGTCTAAATGAGGGTTTGTGGCAGGTCTAAAAAGCAGAACAATCTCCAAGACTTCTTGGCTTTTGCTCCAAAAATCTAGGCCCATAGAAGAATTTAGAGGGTTTGTGAAAGTGCTAGAAGGAAGGGAGAGAAAACATTTTTGGAAATAAAAGGCACTAAACAAGGCAAAGATGGTTATTTTTATATTTTTTAACTGATACAAGGTATACTGCTATCATGAACGTATATGATTCACCGGAAGCATGTGTTATGATTATTAGGAGGCACTTACACATTGAAATAGGCAGAGGAGAGAAGACAGGAGTAGAAGAGAAGGAGGAAGAGGAAAGGAAAGCTCACAGCAGATCTAGTATGCCAAAAATAAACTAGACGGAGAAGCTGAGTAATAACGCGATCAGATAAGAAAAAAGAAAGTACTGAACAGGAGGGGACAGAGTTTCCATTTAATGTAAAAGACATGAAAAGGCAATTCACAGAAAAGGAAACACAAAGGGCTCACAAACACGGGAGAAAGCACTTACTCTCGCACAGTGGTAAGGGAACGCAAATTAAAGCAATAACGAGATACCATTTTCTCCCATTGGACTGGGAAACGCAAGGTGGATGTTAGCCTGTGAGCGTCTCTCTGCAAATTAGAAAACAGCGCCCCATTCTGGGCGGATGCACCTTGTGACTGGTGGCTGGGGCATGTTCTGGATTTGAGTCCTTCTTGGCCTCAACCTGGGCCTTCTGCAAACAGGCTTGGATCCCTTGGCAAATTTTTTTTAAAAGATTGAGAATACACAGTGTGTACTCATGCATTTATTTTTGAGATGAGGTCTCGCTCTGTCACCCAGGCTGGACAGAGTATTGTGGCATGATCACAGTTCACTGCAGCCTCAAACCCCTGGCCTCAAGCGATCCTCCTGCCTTGGCCTCCCAAAGTGCTGAGATTACAGGTGTGAACCACCATGCCTGGCAGAGAATACACAATGTTTAGAAGGGTGTAGAAAAACACTCTCCCACTCCTCAGAGGACCTTTTCTTGTCTTAACTCTGGTGTTCACACTATAATTCTAAATAATATGATTGTACCTCTGTGTTTTGATTTATTAACTTGAAGCCATGTTGTCTCTTTTGCTATGAAAAAAGTGGAATTTAGCTCAGCGTCCCTATCCCCTTCCCCTTTTCTCTAACTTTGTTGGATATTATGGTGTGTTAATTTCTGAAGTCAGTCAATAAATATTTATTGAGAACCAACACACAGTAAGCTTTTGTCTAGGTGTTGGTTGATCTTACAATGTTATCATTTTTATCTTTGTATTTGCCTGGATGACTTTAAATAATATACTTAATCCCTTTTTCCTACCCACCGAAACCATCCTTACTCATATTAACTCAGGTTTTTTGTTCTGTGCACTTGCAAGTAATAGAAATGAACTCTGACTAGCTTCAAAGGAGTGGGAGAGTTGTTGAAAGAGAGATGGATATTGGTTATGTTACAAAAATCCAAGGAAGGGCTGAACAGCCGGCGCTCAGCGAGGCCGGCCACCAGGGCGGTCGTGGAAACTCGTTGGCAGGAACGTGCAAACTTCCTCCTAGGGCACAGCTTTTACATCTCCCACGTCAAAACCCCAAGTTCCACTTTGGTCAGGGGTCTAGGGCTGTGTGGTGTGGACATGGCTGCTGCTGACGATTGCACAGAAAGGAGACTGACTGTTGGACAGCCATCCCCAGAATCGCACCTATAACATAAATGTTCTTTTTTTCCATCAGAAGGTTGTCGAATGAGAATGCATCCAGGATCTGTTTGGAGGGAAAACGGGTGACGTGTCCACCATCTCACCCGCAGGGGCTCGACTCTCTCTCCCTCAGCAAGGTGGTCGTTTCTTTGCACTCACTCTTCTGGGTCGACCACCCCTATTTTTTGATATGGTCCTTGCTTTGGTTGGACCAAAGCTATCGGTAATTTGTGCAGAGGAAACTTTTTTTCCCTTTCTGTGCACAAAGGCCCAGGTCTGCCCCCTGGTGGAAGCCACCAGGCAACCTCCAGAAGGGACTGACGACTGCGATATTACTAAGAAATGCCTACTTGAGAGAAACTAACGAAGTACCACAAATGTGGTGGCTTAAAAAAAAGAAATTAAGCCTGAAATCAAGGTGTTGGCCATACTCCCTCTGAAACCTGGAGGAACACCCTCCATTGCCTCTTCCCGGCTCCCGGTGGTTTCCGGCAATCCTTCCTTGGTTTAGCTGCATCACTCCAATCTTCCATCTTCACATGGCCTTCTCTCTGCGTCTCTTGACATCCTCTTCCTTCTATGCCTGCCTCTGTCTGTGCCCACATTTCCCCTTTTTATAAGGACAGCAGTCGTATAGCATTAGGGCCCACCCTCCTCCTGCACAGCCTCATCTTACCTAATGACATCAGTAATGCCATTTCCAAAGAAGGGCACATTCTGGGGTGTTGGGGTTAGTGCATCAACATATCTTTGGATGGGGGTGGGGACACAGTTGAACCCATACAGCATGATTCTTCACCTCCTAGGCTTTGGTTTCATCAAGTATGAAATGAAAATAACCATAGCTAGCTCATAGAATTAATGTATTCTGACACAGAAAGATATTTGAGATACGTCACTTAGATAAGTAGGAAGTTTCGGAGTGAAATACGTGCCATGATATGCCATGCACAGCTCATTTCCCAGTGCGTTTGTATGTGCACAGAAAGTTTCTGGAAGGATACACAGGAAACGTACAAGTGTTATCACTGGAGAGTTGCATTGATGAGACCGGAGGATAAAGGAAGGAGATATTTGGTTTTTCCTGTTAGATCCCTTTGGTTCTTCTGCTTGAATTGGTTTTACAGAAACACATTGTGTTTTCATAATTTAATAAAAGAAAGTGAAATAAACCACAAAAGCATCCGCCTTGTTGGGTTGCAAACGTGGAATGTAAACCACTTGGCTCGGTAAGTGCTCCATGAACGCCAGTTGTGGGTATTCTCATTACAGTTTTCACTGAAGTATTAATTTTAACAGAGAAAAACCGGAAACAAGCTAATCGTCCAAGTAATGGGAAAAGTTTATCCAGGAAACTACAGTACAGGCACTCGATAGATTATTAAGCAACATTAAAAATTATATTGACCAAAAGTCCATAATAACAAGGAAAACTGATCACAATATAATGTCAATGGAAAAGTAAAAAAAAAGCAGGATGCAAATATAAAGCCTTGTAGTGTGGTTTTTAAAATAATGTAAAGTAGGCCAGGTGTGGTGGCTCACACTTGCAGTCATAGCTACTTGGGAGGTTGAGGCAGGAGACTAGACTGAGTCCAGGAATTTGGGGCTAAAATGAGCTATGGTCATGCCACTCACTGGGCAGCAGAGTGAGACCCTGTCTCTAAAAATAAATGAATAAAATAATGTAAAATAAACATAATCAACATAGTGAGTGGCTTTGCTAGTGCAGCAGAATTATGACTGGGCTTTTTTTTTCTTCTTGTTTCTCTTTCTGTTTGTTAGTAATTTCCACATTTTCTTTAAGGACATGCCCTACTTTTACAGCAAGAGAAAAAAAGTATTATTGGAAGGAAAAAAAGATTAAATGTGACATTATTTCCCCTTTACAAATATTTCGTGTCCAGGTGAGAAATCACCCACACACACGCACTTAACAGAAATCATTTTCCGGAGACATCGCCAATGTCACTGCTGAGAAGCAACATTTTCAGATTTGCAAATGTGATCCTTGGAGCCACTAAACCTTTCCCAACATTTCCTTCTTTCTTCTAGTTCCACCAACTCTATTTTACACTTTTAAATTTCCATTTCCAGCATGTTCAAGAGTGTCTCCTATCTTTCTTTGGCCCAGGTATACTTGTATTGAGTGAATTAGGCCTAAGAAGTGCCCCTCATAGTATCTAGTTTACCCTCCAAAATGTTTCTTCCAGCCAAAGTTGTGCCTACCCCCATTTTCCAGTCCTTTAGGCAGAGGTCTAGTCTCCTTTGAAACTCTCAAATCGAGGGATGCTTTGCAAATTGGTGACCTCATTATATGTTTCCATGCTACCCTTGGCCCATCAAGATTCCTCTCAATGAAAGAAGGGAGTGTATGTAATAAACAGACCCTCTCCCGACTCCTCATATGACGAATTCTGTGTTCCTACACTCCTGGGATCACAGTTTTCCCGTAAGTAATGTCCTGATTGAGACGTTTCTCTCGCCCTTCCTGCCCTTTGACATCCTGGAGCCCTGGGAGTAAACAGAGAAGCCTTGAGGTGCGTGTGAGTGAGAAAGAAGGGAGAGGAGAACACGATTACTCCTGGGAACATTCCCTTTCTCTGGGGAGAAAAATGGTATATCACCAATGCTGCTGGATCTCATCAAACACACACGAGCATCCCTTAGGATAATTATTTGAATCTACAAAACTAATGAGCAATTGCCAAATCTCCCTTCCTGCTAATGGGGCCAGAGCATTGTGTTCCTGCTAATGAGTACTGATTGGCACTACATTCAAATGCAAATCTCAGTCTTTATTTCTTACAAATAACCTTTTTTTTTTCTTTTAAAGGCATACTCCGGGGGTGCTGAGAGTTTCAGCTTGATTGCAAAGCTAAAATGGGGTTTGGGATTTTATTCCTTCAATTCCCCGATTCTTCCTGCTTACCCCATTTTTCCAGAGTCATCAAAAAATGTTCTTTTGAAGTTGACCTTAAATTTAAAAGAGATGGTAGGCTTGAGATTGGATAGAAGTAGGTGCGGGTTCGAACCACCTGATGAGAGGACGTAGTGTCTGCACCAGTGTTGGCTAAGGAGCTGGGTGTTATGAAAAGACGTCCTCCTCTGCCCCCTTCTCTATGAATCTCAAGGTCTTACTGTACTGCAGCTTCCACATCTAAGCACCTTTTGTCTTAATATCCGCTATGTCAACATATTGCTTTAACACGCATTGTTGAAAATGTACTTCAGAGAGCAAATTCTCCCCTTTCTGCACTTCTCCTGAACAAGGCACTACCCCAGACACAGTAGGCGCTTAATGATTGCCCATGGAGCAAACACAGGGCCCCATTTCTGCTGCCACCACCCTTTATCCTTCCCATCTATTTCCTACAGCCTATGGAATGAGAGCTCCCAATACTTGTCCAAGGGTACAGAGCCCAGTGCAATGGCTGAATTGTAAGATTCATGAGATTTATTATCTTCAGAGCTGGAGAGGCTGCTACAGCCAGCTGGCTGGACAGGCAACTGCCAGGCTCTGTGATTGAGTGGCCCTTTGGGAGGGTAATCAACTGTGCTGCTTCATCGCTCCCTTTCCCTGAGCTGGGACACAACAGCCTGGGTCTGAGGAAGGAGGCAATGGAAATAGCACAGGACTTAAGGCACAGACTTCACCACCATACAAACCTAAATCTGAGGCTGAGCTCTGCCCAATTGCACCTGTGTGACCTGGGACAAGTTCTTTAACTCCTCTGAGCATCGGTTACCTCATCAGTAAGACAAGACTGATAAGAGCATGTAGTTGATTGTTTACAAGATGATCACTATAATTGCCCCCCACCCCATATCCATACTTTGAGGAGGTCACTTCTCTATATAATCTGGTCTTTGTCATGTGACTTGCCTTGACCAATAAGGACATTAGCCAACATGATGCAAGCAGAGGCTGAAACCGGCTTACATATTAGGGCTTACTCTCTTGTCACTGAGAACCTTCCTACCACCACGTGAACAAGTGCAGGCTGGATAGTCCTAGAGGCTGTCCTAGATCACTCAGCTCGAACCAAGCCAGCCCAAATCAGAATAAACTAGAAAATTCACAGAACTGTGAGAAAGCATAAATGTCTACTGTTTTAGGACACTAAAATTTAGGAAGGTTTGTTACACAGCAAAAGCTAACTGATACACATTGCCTTGCTTATAATGACATCGGAGCCTTAAATACATAAAAAGTGTTTCAGCCAGTTCCTGACACATAATAAGTATCCAATCAGTATTGATCACATCATTTGATCTGTGAAGCCAGGATACTGGGAAACTTCTGGAGGTGAGCACTGCTAAAGGGGGCAGTAAGGAAAGAAATTCTGTTTAATTTAGCCAATCTACACTGTAGTGGCCAGATCTGGTTCCCTGCCCCAAGAAAGCTTTTCCAGACCCTGCATGAGCATCACTAGTCGTCGCTGATCTGCACAGATCATGAATGTCTCAGTCCAACACCATTTTGGTGCCACACTGCTGCAGAGTCAGCCAAGGAGAAGGGGGCGGGCCCTTCTACTCCAATACCACCAGTGAAAATCTGTTACTGTCCACCCCAGACCCAGTGAGAAACACCCTCACCCACCCCAAGTGGTCTAACAAAAGCCCCTTTCCCAGTAGTCAGCAGGTCTGCAGAAAAGTATGGTTATAGCGGATTTGTATATGAAACATTTACACTTAAGCCCAAGTTACGATGCCTCCGAACCTGCCTCGTCTGCACCCCATTTCTACTTCCAAAAAGCAACCTCATGTGCACTCACACACCAGTTTTCCACTGCAATCTAAAAACACAACAGTCGCCAAGTTCTTTCTCTCTCTGGCTTCAGATTGCAATGCAAGAAGCCACATAAAGTAATCACTAGCTGGGAGTGTCCCTTGTGAGGATGTTTGTGCTGATATTGAGGTGCCATCCCTCAATGTCCACAAAGTGACCCGTTCTCAGGGTGCCCAAGGAGAGGTGGATTCTGTGCAGTGCCACAACCCTGCTCGTTTCCCCAGCAATCACAAAGTCCCTCATCAAAACAGCTCTGCAGACAGTAGTGCTTATACAAGCCAAACACTGAACACAACCCAAAGTCTATCAACAGCAGAATGGGTTTCTTTACATTGTCGTTCATTCATACAATGGAATGGAATACTATAGAACAGTGCAAATGCACAGAACTTGGTTACTTACATGGCTGTTTGCTTTATAGCAATTCCTTATGTGATCCACTTATGTTCTATGCATTTTTCTATGTGGGTGTTATATACCCACCCACCCCCAAAACATATTTTCAAAAACAGTTCTATAGTACCTGTCTTTTATGCTTCTAATGACAGGCCTCAAACCTGTTCCAAGGGGTATGGCAGGTAACAGATGCCATGTCATCTTTTCTTCCTTCCCTTACCATCTCAGATATCTCCTTCCTATGTCAATCACGCAACAATAGCCCTATGACCTTCCATGGATGCAAACGCATATTGGTAACGGTGGCTGATGGACTGGAGGGTATTTATTTATACAACAAAGTGTGAGCTCTACTTCAACCAGCCAAAATGCTAGCAGTAGTAGCAGTAATAGTGTTCTGCTTGGATATTGACCCTGGTTGGAACAAGGCAAGAATTTGCTTGTACATCTTTAGTTGGGCTCCCAGTCACCCTTGGTTCCCTCTCAACCTTAGCTCAGCACGTATTTCAACAGCAGGTGTGGGTTTGCAAGTCTGAAGAAGGGGTGATATGCTCTGTGCTCCATCAACCAAAAGAGATGAACACAGACCCCTGAGGAGCACCAAACTTTAGGGGAGGAGCAGGTGAGAGAAGACCTCAAAGGAAACCAGAAAGAGCAGCTGGAGAGGGGTGGCCAGGAAAACTAGGAGGAGTCAAGTTTCAAAAACAGTGTGGCCAACATTTAAATGTTGCAAAGTCACATAACATACAGACCAAATCAGCCCGATTCCCAGAGATGTGATTCCTTTAATCTACCATTTTCTATAAATTATGCACACGTGTACTAAAACCCCATTAGTCTAAACTGCAGTTTGAAAAATAGTTCTGGAAGGATGAACACAAAACTACTAAGAGTGGTTATTTCTGAGGACCAGGATGAGTTGAGTGAAAGAAGGACTCTTACTTTTTCACTTATGCGCTTCTGACTTACATAAATTTTTCACAAGGTGCATTAATACCTTTGAAAATTTTAAATGTGGCAAATAAATTAAAACAGCTAAATGCTAACTGATACTAATATAATGATGTTGGGAGAAGGGACAAGAGGTCTTTGTCAATGGAAGTGGGAAAGAAAATCAAGCTGGGGTTGTTGATGACGGATGGGCGACCCGGCAGGTGCAGACTGGGAATGAACGGACTGATGGCGCTGGAGAGGGAGAGTCGGGGGAGAGATGACGTTGTCCAGGAACTGGGTAGGTGCATGGAAATACAATAGCATGAGCAGTTGTTGGTTAGGAGTTTTAGGAGGCTTCTCTAGCTACCAGTGGCAGGAAATACAAGGCAACAGGAAAGGGGGATACTTGGGTTCTCATTTCTGTTGGCAGCCCGCTTGGGACACCCTTCCCCAAGAGTCAGTGGGGCCCAAGGAGGAAACTGTTCCCCACCTACCACCCTCACCCCTGAGGCATGACACACAGGACCCAAGCAGACAACAGAGTTGGGAAGGAGATAACAGCACAAGGTTAATGTACCAGCCTGGGTTCTACCTTACCTGACATTGGAAACCTACAAAGTGCCCTTTTCGTCACATGCTAACAAGCATTGATTGTATCTTCTGTTTTGTTTTCTTATCTTGGCTAATTTGATTGGCAAAAAGGACTTCATGGTGACACAAGTGACATTCTATCTAAATTGCTTGCTTACTCTGATCTTTGAGGGTGACACAGTGATCTTCATCTTTGCATTCCCAGCACGGTATCTGACCTAGAATTAATGAATGAAAGTGCTACAACATTGTTTTTATTTATAGGAAAATATTATATAAAAAAAGAGTTAAGCATTTTTCCCATCGGTTTAAGCACAGTGAAACCTTCGGACTATGTAGCTCATGATAATGCGAATCCAGGGATAAGATAAGTGGCAGTTGGCTCCTATCATCACAAAATGTTCACCCAGGTTCATTCACTAGCGTTGCAATATGAAACCCTGCATTTTATACAACTGAATTGTTGGACCCACTTACAGCATTGTAGAAAAGTAATAATGCGCCGTAGTCACTTTCTAGTCTGCAATCTTCCACTAGGGGGCATCTCCAGCCCTCTAAGAGGACAAGGGATGACGTCTTTCCCATCAGGTGCCAGCAACCTACCAGTGAACGCAATCTGCCTGCTACTGTGTAATAAGGTATTGTTGGAACGGAGCCATGCTCGTTCATTTACATTTTGTCCATGGCAGCTTTCACACCATGATGGCCAAGTTGAATAGTTATGGCAGAGACTTTAGAGCCATCAAAGTTAAAAAGATTTACTGTCTGTTTCCTTACAGATAAAGCTTGGCCACCCCATTCTAGATCCCCATCCAGAAATGGTCTATGGCCCCAACCCACCTGGGAAGGGTCTCTGTCAATGAATACAGAGGACCACAGAAAGGCAGGAGATCATTTGACCCTCACGGCAACTCTATGAAGTAGGCACTATTATTATACCCACCTTACAGATGAGAAAACTGAGACCCTGAGAGGTTAAACAAACTTCCCAGAGTCACATAGCCAATAATTGTTGGAACTGAGAATTGAACCCAGGTTGACTTGTTCTAGGGTGTACACACTTAACTGCCATCTATAACACCTCTAAAAAATTTCCGGGGCGGGGGGGGGAAGAAACAAAATAGCTACATACAATGACTCATACTCTTCAATAGCAGCATAGAAGCTAGAAGAAAAATGAAGCAACACTTTCAAATGTTTGAGTGAAAAGCTATTTTCAACCTAAAATTCTAGACCCTGACACCTTACACCCAAGTGTAATGGCAGAATAAAGACACTATCAATCACGCAAGCCCTCGAATGTTTTTCTACAGTGCATTCTTTCTTAGTATGCTACGAGACGGTGTACTCTGTCAAAATGAGAAATTGATACTACAAAAAGGAAAACAAGTGGTCCAGGAAGCAGCAGATTTAGGAAAAAGAGAAAAGAATTTCTCAGCCCTCCCGCCAGGCCCAGTAACACCTTCCAACCCCAACCTTGGAAAGAGAGCAAGAGTGCGCCTACAGACACTCTGCCTCATACCTGCTGAAAGCAAACGCCCTCTCCAAGATGGTCCTTCCCAGAAAAAAAGAACTGTCCACACGAAGTAAAAACCTAGGTCTCCACCCTAAATGATAGAAACCATTTCTTTTCTTTTTTTTTTTTTTTTTTCTGAGATAGAGTCTCACTCCGTAGCCCTGGCTAGAGTGCCGTGGAATCCTCATAGCTCACTGCAACCTCAAACTCCAGGGCTCAAGCAATCCTCCTGCGTCAGCCTCCCAAGTAGCTGGGACTACAGGCATGCGCCACCATGCCTGGCTAATTTTTCTTTTTCTTTCTTCTTCTTCTTCTTTTTTTTCTTTTTTGTAGCAATGGGGTCTCACTGTTGCTCAGGTGGGTCTCAAATTCCTGGCCTCAAGTGATTCTCCCACCTCCTATATTTTCTTTTTAAATCAAAGTAGTAATAATGATGACTAGCATTGATCAAGGGCTTACCACATACCAGACACCATTCTAACCTTTTTACATTAATTAATTCATTTAACCTTTACAACAACCCTATGAGATAGGTATTATTATTGTTTTTTGTTGTTGTTTTCTTTTTAAACAGAAGGGAAGCACAGACAGATTATGCACTTTGACATGACATCATAGCATTGTACTTACAAGCAAGGGCTCTGGTGCTCTGCAGAATGCTTGGATTTGAATTCTGCCTTGATCGCTTTTCCTAGCTATATAATCTATCCTTGCCCCTCAGTTTCTTCATCTGTGAAATGGGAGTAATAATAGTAGTTCCTGACTTGTGGGGTTATTCTGAGATGTAAATGAGTTACTCTTTTTAAAGTGCTCAGAACAGTGCCTGGCACATATTAATTGCTATATAAGTATTTGATAAATAAAGTAAATAAACTTTCCCAGGAACACTGAGCCAATAAGTGGTGAAATGGGATTTGAACTTTCACAGCCTGGGCTCCAGAACTGTCACCTTTAACAACTCGCTATGCAAGCCCATAGTGATTAGTTTTTGAAGGGGTCATCTAGAAAACAAAAGTCTCCCATGCCCTCTCCAGACATCCATTCCCACCGCTTAGAAGTAACCACCATTAACACTTTCTTGGGTGTTCTTTCATAAAAGTATCTACATTTAATGCTTGTAACTTTTTAAATGGCCATTTTCAGAAGCTTAAAAAAAAAATTACTCAATGTCCAGGCCTTCCCAGACTCTCTGTTATGTGCCTAAGAAATATATCTAGAGAATCCAACAATGTTTCCATCTGCACTGAAGGATTTATGTTCTCAGCTGTGAGACAGAAACCAGTATAATTCTTGAACCAGAGAACTGCAATTAACCTCTTGAATGTTATCAGCTTTAGCTAATGTTGAAGGCATGATGCTTAAAGTGTCAAAATTTAGGGGATGGCACAAAAGTGATGCACTAAAAATACAAATGCTGCTTTATATTGCTGACACATGTTGGTCAGGGATAATGGGGCCAAAAGCAGATTCAGAAAATATTTTTTAACACACTGGATTTGCATACCATAGATGAACTACTTCTGGGCAACTTCTTCAATATTCTGCTTGGAGGAGAATGGGAATTAAGCAACAAAGTTTGGAAATCACAGGGAAATCATTTTTCTTCTAGAATTGGCACAGTACGGGATAGGAATTGTATTCAGCTAGTAGTAACAGAGTTTCAGTTACCATGGATTAAACAATTTAGGGTTTATTTTCTGACGCAAAAGGCTAGGACGGGTATGGCAGCTCCACAAAGTTATTTGGGATTCAGGCTCCTTTCTTATCCTTAGCATGTCATTTCAAAACTCAAGGTTATTCACGGTCACATTATGCTGTGGAACTCATGTTCTAGACAGGCAAAAGAGGATAGCTGCAAAGGAAACGAAGAAATGTTGACTTTTAGTTGGACGCTTTGCCACCTAAAATAAAATCAGTTTTCCATTATTTATGTTTTATGGGAGTTTTTTTTTTTTTTTTGGAGACAGGGTCTCACTCTTGCTCAGGCTGGTCTTGAACTCCTGACCCTGAGCGATCCACCCGCCTCGGCCTCCCAGAGCGCTAGGATTACAGGCATGAGCCACCGCGCCCGGCCCAGTTTTCTATTATTAAAGAAAGGGGGAATGGATAGGCTATAGTAGATATCCAGTAGTCTATGCAATGGGTACCCTCTCAAAAAAAAATTTACTTCACTTAATTAGGTGCAAACTCTTCATTTCCCCAAACTTTTTGCTGTCGTGGAAATCCCCAGCTCTATAAATATCACCATTCTCCAACCGCATGCTCAAGCCAAAAACCTACAAACCATCTCTGATTCTTCTTCTACCTTTCCCCAACATTCAAACCGTGAGTGTGTTTTGTTGACTCTATCTACCTCCACAATATGTCCCATGCCTTTCTAAACCTAACCACTGCCACCCCCCTCATCTTAACCACCTTCCTCACTACCTAGACTCTTGCCATAGCCTCCTGCCTAGTCTACCTGCTTCTGCTCTTTTCTTTTTTTTTAATAGCAGGTTCCTAGGATTCTTCAGACCTGTTAAATCATTATTCCCAGAGAGCCAGGAAGTTGCATTTTTAACAAGCCACTGTTAAATCTATTATTATTATGGTAAAATTACACATAACATGAGATTTACCCTTTAAACCACTTTAAAATTTACAATTCAGTGGCATTACGTACATTCACTATCTAGTTCCAGAGCTTTTTCATTGCCCCAAATGCAAACCCCATACACGTTAAACAATCCATTCCTATTCGCCCAACCTGCAGCCACAAATCTGCTTTCTGTCCCTATGGATTTACCTGTTCTACACATTTCATATAAATGGAATCATACAGTCCATTTCACTTCGTGACTGGCCTCTTTCACTGGGCATACTGTTTTTCATCCATATTGTAATCTGTATCAGTATTTCATCTCTTCCATGGCTAAATAATATTCCATCGTATGGATAACCACATTTTGTTTATCATTTATCTGTTGGTGGAAATTTTCGTTGCTTCCCCTTTTGGCTACTGTGAATAATGCTGCCATGAACACTCATGTGCAAGTTTTTGGTTGAACACCTGTTTTCCATTCTTTCGGGTATAGATCTAGGAGTGGAATTTCAGGGACACATGACAATCCTATGTTTCACTTATTGAGAAACTGCCAAATCCTGCTTCCACTTCCCCCCCTTATAATCTATTCTTCACATAGCCACCAAAATGACTTTTTAAAAATTCAAATCATCATGCTACAACCTTAATTAAGACCCTCCAATGGCTTCTCACTTTTCTTAGAATAAAATCCAAACTCCTCATCCTGACCCATGTAATATGGCCCCCACCCCACCTTTCTCTCCAAGGTAACTCTTAACTGCCTTGCCTTGCTTACCAGACATGTTCTGTTCCTACCTCAGGACCTTTGCACTTGCTTTTCCCTCTGGCTAGAAGGCTCTTCCTCCTTCCTTTACATGAAAGACTTGCTCTCAGCCTGCAGGTCCCACTCTAAATGTCACCTCCTTAAAGAGGACACATTATCTATTATAAATTAGCCCCACCCCACCCTTAATCACTGTCTACAAAATCACCCTGTTTTACTTTCTTGCCAGCACTTATCTTTATTTGAACTTACTTTTTTACATATTTGTTGTATTGTCTGCCCCCATCTCTAGAATACAAACTCCAAGACAGGGAGATTGCCTGCCTTGCTTATTCCTGTAGCACCTGCTTTTATTTAGCTCAGTGTCTGCCATGCCAAAGTGCTCATGAATATTAATAATTAATTAATCATTTGCTCAAACTGAATCTGAAAATATTGCTCAGAATCAGGAAAGAAATTGGTAGGGCTTTCAATGAGAAGTTGATGATCTGATTATAAAATTAATATCTTTGGTGAATTATTTTCATGCTAGGAGGTGACAAACAGACCACTTACATAACAGATTAGTATACATTGAAGTATAATTATAAAAATTCATATACAAAATTGGGGGAAAACAGAGAATGTTTAATTAAAAGAAAAACTTACATGATTGGAAACCAGCAATGTCTCTTTTTTTTTCATATCTCCAAATTATTTAATTACAAAGGGGTAGATCAAGATTTCAAAAATAACGTTACACGTTTATTTGCACTGAGACCCTATCTTAGTCCATCTGTGTTGCTCTAAAGGAATACCCGAGGCTGGGTGATTCATAAAGAAAAGAGGTTTAGTTAGCTCACAATTCTGTAGGCTGTACAAAAAGCACGAGGCTGGCATCTGCCTCTAGTAAGGGCCTGAAGCTGCTTCCATTCATGGCAGAAGGGGACGGGGCACCAGAATGCGCACAGAGTGTGCACGCGGTGTGCACACAGTGAAAGAGGAAGCAAGAAGGAGGGAAGAGGGGTGCTAGTCTCTTTTTAACAACCAGCTCTTACGGGAACTGATAGAATGATAGCTTGTTCGTTACCAGGAGTGTGGCACAAAGTCATTCATGAAGGATCTGCCCCCATGGCCTAAACACCTCCAATTAGGCCCCACCTCCAACATTGGGATCAAATTTCAACATTTAAAAGGGTCAAAAAAATCAAGCTATAGCAGAGCCCGAGACACCACAAAACTATTGCTCATGATGCTCCACCAGGAAGCTCCCCTGGTCAGGGCAGCATTGGGCGTAGACATTCTCCTCAGTCAGAGACCCAGCAGCCTTGAGATTGTGCAGGGGGAAGATGGGGAGTGAATGCCCAAGGGCAGCTGGTCAGTCCACACCTGATTTCGTTTTAACCTGCAGATGACTGCCCCCTGGCACCAGTGGTGCAGGCTGTGGCTGCAGATTTCTATGGAGAATGGGCAAGTGATGGTCACACCAAGGCAACCTCAAAGGGAGAACAGAAAAGAAATTAAACCAACACACTCAGCCTCCCCTAATATACACACATTTGTTAAGATCATCTTTCCTCTCCTTAGGAATTTCTCACCAGCAATTAGTGCTACAATCTGAATGTTTGGCTCTCCCCAAAATTCATACGTTAATTTCTAACTCCCAAGATGATGGTATTGGGAGGTGGGGTCTTTGGGAGCTTATTAGGTCATGAGGGCTGACCTAACATAATTATATAATTATAAGGGATTAATGTGCTTATAAAAGAGGCCTGAGGGAGCTCGGTCACCTCTTCCACCATGTGAGGACACAGCAAGGAGAAGCCCCTCACCAGACACCGGAATCTGCTGGACACCTTGATCATGGGTTCCCAGCCTGCATAACTGTGAAAAATAAATCTCTGTTGTTTATAAGCCACCAAGTTTACAGTATTTTGTTATAGCAGCCTGAATGGACTAAGACAGGAAGGAAAGCTTCTAACTGCTTCCTAACATCCAAATCAAAAGCCTCCTCTTATTTCTTCTGTGATCCAATTGAAGATTGATACCCGCCCCTTATAATTCCCTTCTTCCTTAGTTACACCATCCTGATTTACTTGCTACCCTGTAACCACCTTGATTTTTTTCTCAGCATTTTTCTCGTCCTGAATCAGAGTCTCAAACTTTAATAATTATAAGAAAAACATTGGCAGCTTGTTAAAAATAGAGTCCTTATTCTCATCCCAAAATCCTGATTAAGTGGGTATGAATAAGGTTTAGGAATCTGTATTTTCTTTTTTTTTTTTTTTTCACATGAGCAGCTTTTTATTATAAAACAAAGCAGGTCTGTCTCTGTGAGTGGAGAGAGACAGACTGACTCACTGACTCACTGACTAACTGACTTGTATAGTCAAGGAAAACCTCACTGATAAGGTACCATTTGAGCCAAGGCCTCAAGAGACCCATGTGAACTAGAATGCAAAGAATGAAATAGTAATCATCACAGAGGATGCTACACTGTTGGTTGTCCATCCGACATTCAGTTATTCCTTCCTTCTCTCTAACAGGACACTTCTTCCCTTGCCTAATGCAGCCATGTGATCAGGAGAAAGCTGGAACCCATCTCTAACAGTAGGGGTGGATCCCAATTAGTCTAACCTCACCCAACCTCACTTACCAGTGACCGGTTCAGGAAGCCAGGTTTAAGCCAATCAACACAGGGAATTGCCCTGGTCACTATCATTGGTCCAGGAGTAGGCACATAAGCTAAGCTGGCCTAAGCAGATTTATATTTCTGTTCGAGGGAGGAGGTTTTTTCCTCTGTCCGTGATGGATGTGAACAAGGAAGAACGTTGTCACAATTGCACAGGACTTGGTGACAGACCCATCTCTGGACAATGAGGGAAGCCTGGAGACGGAGCCAATACAAAGAAGAGGGCAGAGCTGGGAGCACTGCAGAGAAAAGGAGTCAGAGCCCTGGTTATTCCACGCCTGGAGCCTGCTGCACTGCAAGACTCCCCATCATGTGCAATGGAGAATCTCCTTCCTGTTTATGCCAGTTCGAGTTTGGTTTTTTATTTCTTAGTGTTTAAAGGTGCTTGATTATGACAATAAAACAATAGCAGCCAA
>CAUYRT010053903.1:0-23079 GCA_963574885.1 Lepilemur ruficaudatus
GCTGGGCGCGGTGGCTCACTCCTGTAATCCTAGCACTCTGGGAGGCCGAGGCGGGTGGATAGCTCAAGGTCAGGAGTTCAAGACCAGCCTGAGCAAGAGCGAGACCCCGCCTCTACTATAAATAGAAAGAAATTAATTGGACAACTAAAAATATATGTAAAAAATTAGCCGGGCATGGTGGCGCATGCCTGTAGTCCCAGCTACTCGGGAGACTGAGGCAGAAGGATTGCTTGAGCCCAGGAGTTTGAGGTTGCTGTGAGCTAGTCTGATGCCACGGCACTCTACAGCCTGGGCAACAGAGTGAGAATCTGTCTCAAAAAAAAAAAAAGAAAAAACCAACAAAAGTGATTTGAAATTGAAAAGATGTTTATTATCGTTTTGTTTTGCAAAACAGGTGCTGGCTTGGAAATTTAGATAATAGAAATGTTGGGTTTATAAAATATGGAATTAGTTGATAATTGTGTGTTTACAAATTAATCCCTGTAGCTATTATGTTAACATAGTAGCATTTTAATTTCATACCACTTTTTAAAAAAATCTTCGAAAGATTCCCATGAAATGGAAAAGGCAAGTATTTTCCTTTTAAAAAGTGAATGCACAGTTCTGGATTACTTTCTGTGGCGATCAAAACTAGCACCCACAGTTACTTCTTGTTTTGCCTTGATTACTTGATTAATTTGCATAGCCATTATGTGGAATTTACTTGGTGAAATAGTTATGCTTTCAGCAAAATGTTTTAATCTTTGCTGTTTTTAAAGTTATGCTTGATTTACAGTACATATTCTAGTCTATATAAATACAGTATTTAGAAATAATCATTGTATTGTGAACTTCAGTTTATCTGGGTGAGTAATGAACTATTAAATTGAAAACAAATCTCTCTCCTAATATATTTTCTTTCAGGAAATAATGCATGAACGCCTACTTTCTTTCTACCAGGCACTGTGCATAATACTAGGTATACAGTGGTGAGGGTGTAAGATGTAGACCCTGCCTTATGAAGCTCACAGCCTGATAAGAATAATATATAGATCGGGGCTGCCACTCTGATTTCACAGCTTAAAATTCTGACATTTCGTCTTCGTATCTCCTTACTGATATAGGAACTGGCTCTTGCAGTAGAGATGTGTTATGGCTATCATAAATTCTTTCTAACTCAGGTTGTCAGAACTAAATGTTAATATGTGTAATAAAAAATTGCTCAGCACATAGTGCTGTGTGACATAACTGCTGCTGCTAACGGTGATGGTATTATTAGGTATAGCACTGGGTCTGTTGGGGAAGTTCTTTATAATCTTTAAAGCATCCTGGATGGAAATGGTATATTATAGTTATTTTAGAGCTGCTTCATTTAGGTCTAGAATTTGGCTTCTAGAATTTAAAGTAATTTTTAAAGTTTTGGCAGTCTTTATATTTATTCTCTTTTCCAGAATAGCTGTGAGTGGGTAAGGTAAGTAGTGGTTGACTGTTAATGAGGAGCTTTAGAATAGGTACCTTGCTAGCACTCTGGGAGGCCGAGGCTGGTGGATTGCTCAAGGTCAGAAGTTCAAAACCAGCCTGAGCAAGAGCGAGACCCCGTCTCTACTAAAAATAGAAATTAATTAGCCAACTAAAAATATATATAGAAAAAATTAGCCGGGCATGGTGGCGCATACCTGTAGTCCCAGCTACTTGGGAGGCTGAGGCAGAAGGATTGCTTGAGCCCAGGACTTGGAAGTTACTGTGAGCTAGGCTGATGCCACGGCACTCTAGCCCGGGCAACAGAGTAAGACTCTGTCCCCCCCCCCCCCCCCAAAAAAAGAGAATAGATAACTTGTGGATAAGCAAGTGTGGCCAAAGCATTCTTACAGGCTTATATTCAAAGGCTTCTTAATGCAAGGTTTATAATTAAGGTGTTAGAAAATATAAATATGGAATTTTTAACGATCTTTAAAGAAATATTTGATTTTTACTGGGCAAGATGAAAACTGTCTTCAACAGTATGAGCCATATTTTGAATTTTATAAAGGAAAAGAGGATGTTCAGATTAGATATGGTGGGTAGAAGATGTAAATGAGAAGGGAAGAATAAGGATACTGAATACAATTAATGCTGAAGGCCAAAAAGGCATCTTAGCAGATTTAGAGGGGGGGAAATGTAGAAAATTTGATCTGAAAAGGAAAGAGTTGTGGTTCCAGAAAAATCTTGGGATAATTGACTAGAAACAGTAGAAAATAACTGGAGAGATATTGATGGAAAGTAGTGGCTTAGTTTATAGAAAAAAAGATTAGCCATTAGTACCTATAATCAGTAAAATTTCTGATTAGTAGTCAAAGGAACCCAAGGGGACGTTAGCCATGTTGGTAATGTTGGAATAGCACCCATGATCTAAAACCAGAGGGTTATTGATATCCAGATAACCACTTCTCTAAGAGTTTAAGGGCCTTAATGATAGTGTTATCTACACTTGAAAGTTAGTGCGGAATAACAGCTTGATCTGATGGAAGCTCTGATTTTAAGAGTCCAGAGAATAGGACTCTAATCTCTGCTGTTTCATTAGTTATATAACTTTGTACAGATCTATGTCTCTGAGCACAGTATGTGCACTTATTGTTTTAATCACAGTTTCTTTATGCTATGTGGTTGGTATCTGTCGTGGTAAATTATGGTCTCAGTTCTCATGTTAGATGTTTGCCTTTGGATCACAGGTACCCTCTTACCAATTATACTTTTGGTACAAAAGAGCCCCTCTATGAGAAGGACAGCTCTGTTGCAGCCAGATTTCAGCGCATGAGGGAGGAATTTGATAAAATTGGAATGAGGAGGACTGTAGAAGGGGTTCTGATTGTACATGAGCACCGGCTACCCCATGTGCTACTGCTACAGCTGGGAACAACTTTCTTCAAATTGTAAGTGTTATAAATTAACGGCAAGACAACTTTTTTTTTTTTTTTTAATTGGGGGAAAACTACAAAGCATTTACAGTATGTTTACAGTCACAATTTATAGTGAGCTGGTTTCCCAAAATATATTACCACTCAAGTTGACTTATCTTGTTACATTTAAAAATCTACTCTGTCAAAGTAGTACTTAGAGTACATACATAGTGCTCCAACTGTATCTACGTACAACCAACACTCCATTTTGAGTGATTTTTATGCTGATATTATGCTTCCAGGTGTTGCTACCATAAGGTCTGAAACTTCACATATTGTTCTACAAATTAAAATTTCCAACAAAGGAGTGGATGCTCAGTAAAGAGCATTAAAATTAAGTTGAATACTGAAGGTCTCTAAAAAGTAGGGATTATTCCATCCAGTTCCTGATCAACTCTTCTCTTTCCTACCCTAACCTCCTTACCACAACAAATTTATCAAATACAAAGTAATATTAGGCTTAAAATATTAACAAGTATGCTACTCAGATAAGAATATAAAAACTCTAAAAAATAATATTCTAAGAGTTTTTAGAGTGATCTCCATTTAAATATGACATGACTATAATTTGTTGTTGTTGTAGAAACCATAAACCTCTGTTATTCTACATGCTGTTCTAAATTACCAATTAAAGAAAGGCATAGCTGAGCTTTGTCTGTCTTCAGCTCACTCTATTCAGAATCCTATTCTGTTTTTGTATTTATTATCTAGTATTTACAGGGCCTCTGCATACAGTTGTTTGGACTGTGCTCTGTAAAAGAGAGACTAGCCAGGGAGGTGAGTAAGACTGAAATCCAAGCAACAGCATTACAATCTGCAAGGGTGCATGTGTTGTCTTCATAGAGGAAAGGGCACCTTTTTTATAATTCACACAAAGTGCAAGTGGGTATTCATCTAATCAGTAAATTTTAATACATTGTATAGAAAAGCTTTTCAATACTGAAATTTCTATTGCTTTTTTTAAAATCCAATTTTGTTGATAGAAGTGCCGTTTTCATGTAAGTGTATTCTAGCTTAGAAACAGTAAAGAATTCTATGAATTAAACATACATGCTCTCCCCAGAAATAATAAAAAGACACATTAGGTCATTGGATCAATTTCCTTTCGAATTTAAGATTGTTCCCTTGTGTATTTTTCATTGTTTTGCTCCATATGAGTTTAAACTATTTAAGCTATGGTTCGTATTCCATTTCCTAAGGGTGCATATTGAATAGTCTATGGGAAGTCCCTGACAATGAGTTGAAGGGTGGGTGGTTTTATTTTATGTTACTTTGGTGAAGTATACTGGCTAGAATCCAGGGCACCGGATTATTACTCTTATGTTAGCTATTACTATTACTATTATTTATTATTACCAGTAATCATCTCCTTTTGGCCAACCATTGTGTTCATAATGAACATCATCTCTAATTCTCTTTACCAACCAGCTTGATATGTAGTGTTATTCCCATTTCTAAAGGAGAAAACTCAGGTATTTAGTGATTTTCCCAAGTCCAGAAGGTAAATATGTGTCCTAATTGAAATTATAATCCAGGTTTTGCTGGCTACAGAACAATTTTTCATCCCTTTAGATGGATCCTCACAGACTATGTTCCACATTTTTTAATAAATTCATTCAACAAATACTAATCATATACTTCGTTTATGCCCTGCATTCTCCTAGATTCTAGGAAAAGACAAGAAAGACAGTATCACTGCTGTGATGGGACTTATATTGGAGAAAGAGACAATAAACAAACACATAAATAAATAACATGTGTCCAAGCATTCACAAGTACTATGACTCTAAACAAATCAGGACCAGGAGATAGAGCATAATGAGTTGGAAGTAATGGTTGTGAGGTCAGAGAAGGTCTTTCTGAGAAAGTGGTGTTTTAGTGGTGAAAACCATATGGAGAAGTTCATGTGGAGGTTGAGTATTCCAGACAGATGAGATAAGTGTAAAGTCCCTAAGGCTGGAAGGATCATGGTATGTTAGGGGAGGAACTTCATGAAGGCCTGTGTTGCTATGACATGATACACAAGCTGGAGAGTGGTAGGAAATGAACGCAGAATGGAGGCAGAAGCCTTGTAATGTAGGACCAGCTAGGCAAGGGTAAGTGGTTGAGATTTTCTTGTAATGAGAAACTATTGGAGAGCTTTATCTAATATACATTTTTTGAAAATCATCTTAACTGGTGTGAGGAAAATTAAATCTAGGAGGAGAAGAACAGAAACAGAAATATCAGTTAGAGGGCTACTGCAGCAGATGACAGTGGTTCAAAGAAGAGTGGTCGTCCTGAAGGAAGGGAGGATTGAGAATACTGGAAAAGAGTTGAAAGTCAGCTTGGCAGGACTTGCTGATAGAAAGGATGTGGGTGTCAGAAAAAAGAGAGAAATCCAAGATCACACTTAGGTTTTACGCTTGAGATACTGGGTAGATGTTTGTGCCATTTCCTGAGATGGGGGAAATTGGAAAGGAAAAGGATTTTAGAAGTGGATGAGTGGGAAACTACAAGGTCTGTTTCACATGTTTTTACTTCTTATGGCATTTCATACATCTATTTTGTATTTTGAATATATAACATTTCAGTCTACATCAAAAAGATCTAAAAGGTGCCGACAGATAGATACCTCCAATACATTCATACAAGATAAAAAAAAAAAATGATTCCTTACATATATCCACTCACACACCTGCTCAACATACAAATATAAAACTGCCCTTGTTTTACATTATGCTACATATTTATTTATTGGGACACACACTTTCATTTGGATCATTGAACCAGTGATTAAGTTAAACCAGAGAACAAACATGCAAGGAATATTAATCTTTGTGCTCTAGATCTTCCCTGTGATGTCCAGGTGCAATCTTAATGGGTCTATTTCCTCCACCTATAATGAGCTGTTCTCTCAAGGTCTTGAGATTGAGAGTAGAAATATAGAGTTCTCTGGGATTTTTGTTATTGGTGGTGGTGGCTTTTCTATCTCTAACCTTCTTTTAGAACCATTCTCAAATCACATTTCCTCCAAACAGCCTCCTCTGATTGCTTCAGGTTACATAGATAAAAGCACAAATCACTTTTGAAGTTCTGAAGAGGATATCATTTGTATCACTTCTTTAGCACTTAGAACTTACTTACAGTTCTTAGTTTTCCTTTTATTTCCAGAGCCTTTCTACCTAGAAGTATTGCAAGCAGCCTAAAGTAAGAAGTGATGTCTTTGTACGTTCATATCACTCTGTACCGAGTATAGTGCTCACATAAGAGAACTTTGATTAGTTTTTGCTGATAAAAAAAATCAGAAAGCCTATCTTCCAAAATTCAGAAAGGATATAAAATAGTATAGTTGTTCAGGGACTTTTCATATATTTGTGATATTGGAAGCAATATTACAAGTAATCTAATCCAGCTTTATTTTGCTTTTGACACTTTGCTAGGTAAATTGCTATTAATAATTGCTAAAATCAAAACAGACATAGACAAACAAAAGTATCTGAATATACATCTATGCCTACTAGTGACATGTTTTAGTTTGTTAACCTGTTTGTTTTTTTGGAATGTTATTTTGTTTAATTATTTATAATTGTTTTGAACTATACCATACTTATGATTTATTTTACCTATAAATGGTGATGATTTGCATGAATACTAAAAAGGGAGAACATAATATAGAGTCCATTTGAAGGAAGCTTTTCACCACCAAGTTGAGGACTCCTCCTCACATGATTGCAAGGTCAAATGATAATTATATGGTGATAGCCATTAGGATTAATATATACTAGTTATTTTGATTTTATAACCTATAAGGGCCATACAAACAATAATATGATTTCTAAATTGTCTGTTCTACTGGGGACAAAATCTTTTGACCAGCTAACGAGTAGATATGTCCACTTACCCATAGTAGTTTTCTTTTTTGTGTGTAGGTAAGTCTCTTATAAACTTGAATTTGTGAGAGTTAATACTCAACCACTTTATCACCCTTGGGTACAATGACCAAGTACAACAGAATCCCGGAACACCTGAACCCAGCTGAGCTGTAGATCCTTTTCGTGGCTCAGCCTAAAACAGTGAACCTTCCTCTTTATGAACCTGTTTGAATGGAGAAAAAAAACAAACCCCAAAACCTAGAAACAATCTAATACGATAGGAAATGATCCAAGAAATGGAAGTCTATCTTTTAAGACACCTCTAGTTAAGAAAAATCATCTTGGTGTATCTATTCATAAGATACAGTTGAAAGCAGTATGGCCTCACTTCTGTTTTATATCTATTCTCTTTGACCAACTTGTCCAGATAATTGCACTTTCCTTTCCCACACCTTTGATTCAATCTGTTACAAGTCAGTCTTTTAGAATGTTTGCTGTGCCTGATGGTCAGAGAAAAGTTTGGTTTAATACTAAACTACGTAATTCAAGTGGACAGCCAAATAGCTGATATTATACTCATTAATGACTGAAAACAGAACACAACCCAAAAACCTAATAAGGAATAAATCAGATTTTGGTGAGAGAAAAGGTAAAAGACTTGGTGAGAATAGAGTGAGACTGTTGGTCAACATGGAGAATTTCTAGTTTTCATCTTCAGTGTCTTCTTTGAATGTGGGATTTGGGGGTATGTCTACATTCTTAGCAGAGTGTTGCTCAAACTTTCAGTACCAAAATAGCTTATATGTGTAGCAGATCTGCATATATTCTCAAAAGGGATCTTAATAAGTGAGTTTCTTGGATGTACCTTCTTCAAATATGAAAATAAGAAGAATATTAATGATAATATTAACCATCTAGAAATGGTCTGAGGAGAAACAGAAATACAGGGCCCCAAGTGTTTCCTCTGGATCAACACAATTTTGATGAAGAGAAAATTATCCGGACATAGTTTTAAAACATTCAATTTTCTTTTCATGCTGAGAAGAACATATAATTAGCATGTCTGGGTTTAGAAAGATGAAATTTAACTCATCTTGTGTTATTAACATTTTCAAATATGACATAAAGTTTTCTAACTATTTTAACAAGCACATATTGACCTTCACCAGGGTGCCAGACACTGTGGACAGAAAGATGAATAAGACAAGGATTTCTGCGCTGCAAACTCAAAGACAAGATGATAGACTGACGCTCCGTAAGGCATTCAGATTTTTCCAAAGGGCAAGGGCATTTACTAAACTTTCCCTGTGATTTGAGCAATTATAGCTTTTCTGGGCCTTTGGATCTTCATATGAGAAAACACAGAGATGTAGTGTGTGGTTCACACCACATCTAACACTCCAATATTAAGATTACAAAGAATTGTCAACACAATTAGCCAGATAGAAATGAGTAAAGTGCAGAAAGAGCGAGAGAGAGAGAGAGAGAGAGAGAGAGAGAGAGAGAGAGAGAGAGAGAGAGAGAGAGAAAGAGACAGCAAGAATGATCCAAAATAGAGAACGGATTTCATTGAATCAGAGTCTCAGGTGAAGAATATCGAAGTGACATTCTCTTAGGCTGGAACTTTAACAAGAAGAGTATTAAGAAAGACTTTGAAGTTTCAAAAGAACAATTTATTTGACATATGTGGTAGTGGACTACTGAGGAAGCATTTGAAACCATGTCGTTATGGCCAGAAAGTCATGCAAAAAAGCTAATTTTTTTTTAAGAATCAGAGAGAAGACAGAGACAGAGAGACTGAGGGAGGCAGATACTGATCAGAATCCTGCAAACCTGAAGGCAGACAAGTGATTATAAAAATTGCATATAGTTTATTAATTTGAAATTGTTCATACACAACATGCAACAGAATACCTAGAGCATCCTGTTAAATCAATAATAAATGTAGAGTGAATATTTAAATCTGAAGAGAAGGAACTGCCAGAGTCTAGGGATGGTATCACCCTTTAAATATCTTTGAGGAACAGAAAGTAAGAATGGAGAAGAGTATGGCAACAATCTTCTCCAGAGGACATGCAGTATTTTCAGCATGGTTACTTCAACACTCCTTCATCATCTGCAACTGTATTTTACTTTACAATGCTTACATTCTAATTGGACTCAGAGCTTCCAATTAGAAGTAATTGTTGGAAGTAAACAACAGCAAGGTTTTCAATATTAGCTGAAGGTAGTAAAACATTTTTTAAAAGATAACCACCCAATTCCCTTTGGTTTTTCATATTTAAATGTTTTGATTTCTATACTTTTTTTTTCCTTTGAGAGAATACTTGTTGATTTCTGATGGGCAGGGGATGGCTACAGTAAGGCCTCTTTCTCCCTCTGTCTTGCAGGGGAGTGTGGCCTTGTGGCCTGGGTGGGGCAATCATCCCCTTTCCATTTGCAGGGGGCAGGAAATCAGTGCCGGGGGTGGTGGGTGGGGATTGGGATTATTGCCTGTCAGATCTTCAAACAGTTTATATATATATATACTCTGATCAATAAAGGATCCTTTGGAGATATAAATAAATAAACAAACAAACATTTATCATTGAAAACTGGTGTTTAACTATCCTGTACATTGCCATGAAAACATTTCTTTAAGATTTTAAGTGGAGGAAATGTTTCCACAAATATTAGGGCATGTATTCTCCTGGAATTAAACATTGGAATTTATAACGTATAAGGTAAGATCCCAAACTAGAGTCTCTGTTTCTGTAAATTCTGTAAATTATAATTACTTGTTATTTTTTTTAAATCTGCCTTCTAGAATATTTTAAATTCCAGCTATAGAATGTTCGAACACTGTTTTTCAGCAGCATCTTCTTGTATCCAAGAGAGTGAAAAAGCACCCCATCCCAGATTAGACCTAAACTATTTCAATGGGTATGAGAATGACCAAACACACCACTGCGATTCCTACTTTACTGGGAGAGAAAATGAACGTTATTCTAAGACATCAAGGTGTACTACCCATACCTTTTATGAAATGAGCGAAATGATTTGTATTAATACCCCATGAAAACACACAAATACATTTATTCCCCAGTAATGCTGATTGAGTTCACAATGATTATGTTAGAATGTAGAAATCTGTTAACTCATATCTTCAATCAAAGTGTTGGCAGTTTTCAGAAAGGGGATTGTTGGGGATTAAGCAGTCTTAGCACACACAAAGTAGATAATTGGGAAAAAAATCATGTGCAAAATTTAGGATAAAACCTCCCTTTTACTAGAAATATTCCAATACTTATGTTTTGATCATGTAGAAAAATCCTTTACTTATTACCTACCCATAATGAATGTATTTTCCTTAAATAGATGTCAATTATACCTTGATATATACTTGAGGTAAGCCTTAACTCATGAAGTTGGTTTTCTTTAAATACTCTATTTAAAACTGTATGACCTCAGAAGGAAAAAAAATGAAGAGAGCCATATTCCACCTCACAGATATACCTTTAACTTTCAACAATGCCTACAGGGCCTTGCATGAGCCAGCAATACAAGATTTTGTGTTTTGCTAACTTGTCGAGTGGGTTAAATGTGGATTATCAATTAGATCACCATCTAAATCGTTTCTATGTGCTCTTTAACCTTTGTAAAGTTAGTAAATAACTGCTCTTTAACTTTCGGATATTTTAAAGCCTACTTAAAATATCTTTAAAATTTGGTTTAAGACATAATACACAGACTCTCTTCCATTAATGAAATTTTAGGACAAACTTTTACTGAACAATTGGAAAGTTCTTTAGTAAAATGTTACACGGACTAGTAAATTAGCTTCTGTGAATTTGGATCTGGAAAATTTTTGACTCGCAGTGGTAGGGCCCAAGTGTATTATTTTTCTTTGCTTATATTCCTTTCCCAAATGACTGAGCAAGCTTATTATAGGACCAAATTATTCAGTGTCGGAATCGTAAAGGGGAATTCAGGATAAAACTAAATGTGTTTGATGCCTCTTGTGTGACAAGTACATAGATAAAGCATGGAATAGGCATTTCTGCACATTTAGTCTCATAATTCTCACAGTAATTCTGTTTATTATTTTTCAGATAATGAAATTAAGGTTTAAATTGGAAGATGTATGTATCTTTTCCAATGTCACATACCAAGTACACAGGAGAGTGTGGATATTGTTCTTTAAAACTACTGCTTTTATTCCACACTGCCTTTTATTATGGATTAATTATCAGAGGCCATAACCTTGATTGGAAAATTGTTCATGCTCAATTTGAATCTGGCATTGCTTTGGGAGGAATCAAGAAAGTTTACTTAGCATAACCTGCTTTTATGGTATCTGTTTGCAGTAATTAATGTCTTTTTAAAAACACTTTATTTACATGAGTTGTTAGATTTACAGCTTCTCACATCCATGAGTTCTTATCATCCTCATCATAACTATGGCATCAAATAAAGATGGTGATATACTTAAGAAAAAAACATGTCATCAAGAGTAAGGATCAGAACTCATACAGTCCTAAACTCTGGTATTTTATTCATGATAACATACTTCTCAATAGTATATAGGCCATAATTATTATTTATTTATAAACTAAAAGAACACTTTGCCTACTATTTTCATTTTAATAGTTTGAATAGTTTAATAGCTTAATAGTTCATTGAATAGTTTTAAAATCTATTTGCAAGGAGATTAAGCTAGAATCACAGTCCCACAAAAAACGAGAAAAGAATTTCTCATTTTCACAAACTTCAAAAATGGCACAATTTTGACTGAAGTCTTTTTCCATGTAACTCATTTTTAATCATCTTGGGCTGGTAGAAGGATGAGTTAGCTCATAGGTCTTTGAAAATAAATCAACAATAATTAACCCTACCTTTAATTCTAGTAACCCATCTCATACATCAACAGAAGTACTGTGTGTATGTGAAAATATAAACATGGCATGTTTGACATTTTGGAGCATCCTTAGAGAGACATTGATTTGTAATTCAGATCACATAGCATCTTTGATTTCTCCCACTTGCTCATGCCCTTTCCCCACCCCTTCCCCCAAAATAAAACACAAAAGCTTTATCTGCAATGGATGGAGAGCAACCCAGGAATCTGTGCAGAGCCTATCCATCACATTTCTGTCTTAATTGAATGACACCGGAATGAGATCGATAAAATGTAACAAGAGACAGCTTTGCATTTCCACACTCACTTATTCCCCCTCTCCATCACCCTCAGCCACCACCGTGACCAGAAAGCCCGAGTATAGAACATGAACCCTGCTGCCAGACAAGCTGTTAGGATATGAATAAACTTGTCAGAGAAACAACAAAACCTATAAACATTAGAAGGGAAGTGGGCAGACAGAAGGTTATTAAAGGAGTATTGAATAGGCTTCTTTATAAAAGCAATTTCATAGAAGTATTCTCACTCCTAAACAACACTCTCAAATGCAACGTTTCAGTTATATAATCTCCACGACTCTTCCTATGCCCCCAAGATTTCTTGAGACTGCATCAGTCGCTGGCTCAAACACAGACGTGGTGACAACTCAGTTCAAACCTGCAAGTCCTACAATAAATGCAGGGCAGCTGTGATGTGTGTACGTTCAAGGTTCCTGAGATCTCCAATGCATTATTGATAACCCCCATCACTCTGCTAAAAGCAAAGGCTGACGTTGATATAATCTCAATCTTCTCCTGAAGAGCTCTGGCTTTGCCTGGGTATTGATCACAGGAAGGAGTAAACCAAAGAGCAAAACTGTGATGTAAATATCAAGAAGGTTAAGAACCATCTATACTCACTATGAGTGTGTTAACTAAAATCACATGGCCTGCTTTGGTGTTTTTAAACCTTTGACAGTTTACAATGTACTCATATTATTAGGCTAAATGTTGCAATAATTAATTTAATATTCCACATCTTGAGCTTGTTAGAAGTTATCCCTGGAAAAAAAGTCTGTATTATAAATAAAAATAAAAATAATTCTTCACTGTAGTTTTCAAAAAGCAGATTTTTTCCTTCATTCTAGTAAGTTTTCTCTGTATCATTTTGAAATTTAATTATAGTTGACTGCTCTGTCTTCATATAGCTTCTTTACATGGCCATGTAACCCTTCATGGAAGAGTATGTTTCTGCAGAAATACTCTATATTATTTTACTCTTTTATTATTTTAAATAATAAGGCATGACTATAGCATGTGTTAGTGCTTAAGTTCTTTTTAAATTTTAGATATTATTTTAAATGATTTTTGAAATGATGCATTGAATGATATGACAAGATAGAAATGTCACATCTCATCATAAGAAGTGTAAAGACAAAGTTAGAAGGAATATCCAAAGCATGATTTAGAGCTTGAAAATTTTATATGTTCATACTTGGAGATAAAATCTTAAGTAGTTTATCTCTGCTATTAAAAATAAGAGAGTAGCCTCTAATGAAGCCTATGCTGGTAGGAACATCTGAGAGTGTTGATGAATGCCAACAGGTCTGAAGGGAAAAAAAAATAAGAGAATTTTTTTTTTTTTTAGCTGGTAGATTTAGCTAGGTAATTTTCAAGATAATCATTAGGCACAGGTTACTCTTAGATTCTACAGCAAGTGAGCTTGTAATGCAATCATTATTTATGAATGAAAACAATGGTCATATGGCACAAAGGGCAAAACATACACACTTTGGTTTCACCTGGAGACACTGGTCACCTGAAGCGAGACTTGATGGCCGCTTGCCCAGGCAAGGTGCACAGTATGAAGTTATGAACCTGTTTCATCCACCTTTTATTTGCTGAGGCCTGTATTTGATGTCATGTAAATTTGTCCCAAGTTAAATATTGTGACATTGGCCACTACAGAATTAAGGCCCCAGAAAATGTGGATATAATAAGAGTAATATGAGTCTTTATACATGTACACCTCTGTTGCACGACATAAAAAATTGTGAATACATTCTAAAATAAGTAAAAACTACAGCACCTCAAAGTTTATCACATTGTTTTATTATGCTTTATGCTTTTTAATGTAGTCATCGCTCACTTTCCCAAGTGCTACAGGAGCATAACCCCTGGGAAAAGACAAGTTTCATGGAATGTGGAACTCATTTGAGCAACATAAACTAAAATAAGCTTAGAATAAATATGTTCTACCACTGATCATTTTTTATTTTGTTTAAAACTGCTGTTTGCTTTAGTTGTTAGGTAGTCTACTTAGCAGTATGAGAATGAAGCTATTTCTGCTATGAGCACATCACTGAATAAAATACATGAAAATATTAAAAATAGCACATTAGTATATGAGTCCCATCAATACATGAGTGGATATATAAAATGTGGTATATGTACACCATGGAGTACTATTCAGCTATAAGAAACAATGGTGATATAGCAGTTCTTGTATTATACTGGATAGAACTGGAGCCCATTCTACTAAGTGAAGGAAGTATCTCAAGAATGGAAAAATAAGCACCACATGTACTCACCATCAAATTGGTTTTAACTGATCAACACCTAAGTGCACATATAGGAATAACATTTATAGGGTGTTGGGCAGATGGGAAGGGGGAGGAGTGGATGGGTATATACAGACATAATGAGTGCGATGTGCACTGTCTGGGGGATGGACACGTTTGAAACTCTGACTCATGGAGGGGGCAAGGGCAATATACATAACCTAAGCATTTGTACTCCCATAATATGCTGAAATTAAAAAAAAAAGGCACAGAAAACAAAATAGCACGTGAGTTTGGCAGCACTAGAGTGGGCTCTAGTCTTCCAAATGCGGGTCAGCCTCCCATTGGGGAAGCTGATTAACCCCAAGTATGCCATGTAGATCAGAGCCCAGGAGCTGGACGTAACTGCTCCATGTTGTAAATTCCCATGAAAAACATACTTGATGCTGAGGAGTTGTTGATTTTATTGCATGTGGATTGTTCTTAATTTTTAAAATGAGACTATGGCTAATTAGAGGTACTGGCACAGTGTGGACTGGTGAAGAAACTGATTACAATTATAAAAGACTTCTGGGGCCAAAGCAGTCTAACATACTGACTGCTACTCGTGCTAGCCCTAGCGGTGTCTATATGGCTGTCAAGTATAATTATGTGAGAAGCAGACTGGATTTATTATTTTTTTTCCTATAGGATTTAGATGCCCCTGGATATGGCTCATACCATTACCAGAGTCTTACTTTCTTTCTTGTATTTTCCTTGAACAGTTAGAATGTTCAAAAAAGAGAAACTCCATCCTATTGTATTCTCCACAGTCTATGATATGGCAGGATGAATAAAAGAGAAAAATTATCCTCTCTAAGTAACTTTTATAACACTTTATTAGTCTTAAACTTGTAGTCAGTTTCTCACTTGTTTATTTTTCACATTTTATATATTTGAAACTGACAAAAAACTAAGAAAACATATTGAATATACGCTAATAAGGTGAAAAAGAAACAAACTGAATTTTACTTTGGGGAATTTATTTTCTGGAACACACAAAAAAAGAAAAATAATCTTCACTTAATCCTATGGTGTGAAACTATTGAAATACAGCATTTAAACATGGTCTATGTTTGAGTTTTGTCCCTTCAAGAGTATTCTTCATTTAGGAGAAGTGCACTTATTACAACATGTTACAAAAGAGACTGAATGGGTATTCAAATAACTGCTGCAATCAAAAGATTCTTTTTTTTCAAGGAAACAGCCATAGATTTTTATACTTATTTTTGCTTTGCTGTGGGCATTCTAAAATGACAGAAAGATTCTCATTTGTGTCTCCCCTCCTGGACGCTACTGAATTGTTCTGGTTTTGTACTGTGTAGAACAATTCTGCAGTAATAAAACATTTCAACTTTGTACAAAAGGTGAAGCTTTTCACTTGAAGTTTTTCTTTAACAGGAAAGAAAATAGAAAAAATGGGCTAACAGCTTTAGAAAATTCAAACAATTTCTCTTGCCAAGATACATATTTTGCAAGTTTTTTCTAATTTCAGATTTGGTGCGTATGTGTCCTGCTAATGATGAATGCTTTCAATTTCAAAGTTCAGTTTCTTCTCTGCCTGCTCAAACCGATCTTCACCTTTTAACAGACAATTATTTTTCTAATCGCTTCATAAAAACTTTTTTCAGGATGACTGTGAGACACTCAGCTCTGAGTTATACATTATGGATGCATTTAAAACAAATAGAGTGGGTTATAAACTATAAAATGGCACTTGGTTGGTAAAAGTATCTGAGAATAAGGAAAAGAAGCAAGAAGATTATACTTCAAAGTATTAGAAAACTTTTATACTTATGAATTTATAAAAATCATAGGGGAATCAGCTGAGAATTCTTTTAAGGGACAAAATGAATAAAGCAGTTTTGGCTGTGATTATTTTAATAGGCTGTGTAATGTGGTAATATTTTCTCCCATTGACATTAACACTCACTTCAAAAAATAGCATACGCTCACATTTTCTCTCTTTGCAACCTATTACCTGAATCTTCTGTGTTGGGAAAAATACATAAGATGAAGCTTTTATAATCTCAACTCCTTGTATGTATTTTCATTATAAATATAGTCCTTTGAAAAACATTCTTGTGTGGTAAAACAAAACATGAAAAAAACCCAGAAGACAGGAATAAATAATATACTATAATTTTTGAGAATCAATTTAACTATCAGGTATGAAAAGAAAGACAATCCCATTAAGCTCTGTAATACCTCACAAAAGCGTTTTCAGCAATGCTAATTTCAAAGTGGCCTACACAAATAGAATAATGAAAATTGCATGTGGCTATGCAGTTGAAATTTGTAATTGTGAAATTTTAAAGATGATTCCAATAGGATTCAATTCAAATCTGGAAAACCAGTTGAAATTTCATGAAAGCAATTGACCTATAATAAATGCTTCCTTCAATTTTAATGTTTTAAAATTAATTGATGATAAGCTGTTTAAAAGACTTGTTTAATTATTAATGGAAATATTTATCCCATATATCTCTTAAAAAGTTGCATTTGATATTATCTACCACTGAATTAACATAGAAAGTAAAATATACAACATGGCTGAGCCAATACTGCAAAGATCCTAATTAGTATCATGCTATAGAAAAACAATGAAGTGATTTTGTCACCAATTACTGACAATTAGCCTAAGTACAACAGTTAATTTCATGGAAATAAAACCACTATAAAATGAAAGGAACAAAACCTATCATAATTAATGGCATTTGCCTGCATTCCTCTACTAATTATTTAATTAATGAACCATAAAAGTTTGAAGCAATTCGAACAGCTAAACACATATGCAAAATTCAAGTCTGTATATCTGGATTTTCTGATTTTTAAGCATCTGTGGAAATATGTAATTTATTAACGGAATTATGTATATCAAGTTTTTATCCCCTGAATTTAAAGATATCATACTTTCAGACTATGTATTTTCTAAACAATACAATCGAATATAGTAAGTTACAGAGAAATATCTTGTGAGAGCTTATCATTATCCTGTTATAATGGTTCTAGATATAGCTGACTGCCAATAATTGTAAAAATGTTATAATGTTAAAAGTTCCTAGTTTCCCTTGTTATTTTATCTCAGTTTTTCTCTCCACTTGCTTCTTCCAGGTTTTTACTAGTGCAACAGGGTGATCTGTGTTCATGAGCAAGGGGACGTCCACGCTTGTGACCCCATGTCAGTTTCATCTCGTGTATTAACTCACTCTGCCACAAGTTTCAGACCTGCAGTGTCACGACGTATCACAAAGTCAAATCAAGCTTTAAAATGTCGGTCTAGCTTCTAAAACTAGAAAGGACTCATTTTACAAGGTACCTACCAATTAACGAAGTTAAAACAATTCAAGCCCAGTGACTTCTAAAGCTAAACTTCAGAAAATGCACCCCTGCAAGTATTTTTACAGTTTTAACAAGTTCAAAAAACAAAATTTTAAAACCTAACAAAACATCTCTATAGACTATTGCTTCATGAGCAGCCACATGGATTTTAGAACTTTAGGTACACAAATAAACATTTTAGAGGTTTTTGGCCACGCAGAGATAAGATCCTCTCTGGGGAGACGACTAGAAACTGCTGGGCTCCTTTGTGCAGACTCCTGGAATGTGCTTGCTTTTCATTTCTTTCTTTGTGTCTGGCACACTGGCCTCACAGGCAGTGTCTTAAGCCATGCAGGGTCAGGGCAAACAGAGAACTGCATTCATGGACAGATCAAGTTTATGTGAGAATCTGCTCCTCCACTGCCCTCAATCTCCATATGAATTGTTAATAAAATCTCAGCCTGAAAGCTCATCACCCCAACAGTGGGGAAGTCATGCAGAGAATCCTCTCTCGTTCAGAAAAACAAGATTTCTTTATCTTTTTTATCCTTCGCCAGTATTCGTGGGAATTCTGCCATGTAACCTCCTCCTGAACCAACCCACACACCCCCAACACCCCACTCCTCTCTGAGACTTTCTGGGTTGCACCTGATCATCAGGGAAAGCAGAGAGCCAAAGGACAAAAGAAACATTCTGACATCCATAGCAAATCTATCAGAATACCAACTTTGCCTCGGCAATACTTTGCTGCTGTAAAAACCTTCAGGCAAAAGGAAACATCAATGCCTAATTTTTTCCAGTTTGTGTCAAACAGCTGGAAAGACTTTCTCATAGCTTTATGACACCGCATGAACTAGAGAGCCACAGATAGAATAAAAGGTCACGTATAAAGCGAAGAACAGAGTCCTACCCTAATTAACTTGGTATCTCCATGCAAATACTGGACAGGAACAAGACCCGATGTGTGTTGCAGGCAATCTTCTTCTAACCTTGCTACAGTCTAGCTGGGCCTCTTGTCTCCTCCGCTTTTGCTCCTTGCAAACTGTTTTAATATCGAACGCTTTTCAGAGGGATGGGCTGATGAACGAAAACATGAATTTCCTGCTTGCCCTTTAAGGTGGGTTAAAGGGGGTGCTAGCAATCAATTACAGAACAAAAGAACAACAAAAAAATGACTTAAGAACCTACCAGTGAATATGTAACATTCTTTGCAGCCTATTTTTTCAAACTAAGTGCTTCATCTGTGTTCACCCTTATCATAGTATACAATATCTATTTCATTTAAAAAAAAAAATGAAAGTTTAATCAGTAGCTCCTGAAGGAAATGCACTGTTTTCTACTGAAAAAGTCTTTAAATGCACTTAACTTCCATTTCAACTTGATAATGATTTAACAAGCATTAAAAAAGTTTGAAATTTTGTCTGCAGTTTTGCTTCTGATTTTCAGATTGCTTTAACACACTCTGGTCTATTTTCAGAATAAAAAGTTCAATTTTCAACTCTAATTAATATCCCGGTTCTACTAATTCTTTTGTTTCTCCATTTTATTTTAGTAAATAAGACAAGATTAACTTTTAAACTAAGCACATAAATGATTCCAAGGTATCTTTCATTAAGCTTTTTTCCCTGCAGCTGCATATGTCAAAGAAAGTTGAATACTGTTTAGAAATAATATTTCCAAAGTATACATAAATAAGTCTGATTTAACTAAGTGTAATGCAGATCTCTATCACTATATATCTAGAAATGCTATTAGGTAACATTTGAGAAGATAGAAATACACAAACTCTTACCTATATACATAGTTTCTTTTTTTAAAAAAAGAGCAAAATAAAAGGGACACAAAATGACTTCTTAACATAATACAGTCATTTAAATTTATTATTTCACTCAATTTATCTAAAACAATAAAGTTGCTTTTATAAAGAGCACATGTATTTGTTCTAAATCCATAAGTATCACTTTTTGTATATGAATCATATAAATTAGTAGTTCAAAAAATTTTCTTCCATAAAATGTGTCACAGAAGTTTGACAAATTTTCCAAAGGAAATTTAATTTTAAACATCTCAGTGCCTCATGAAATTCTATTTAAGTATCAAGATTTAGAAATTTATTAAATATACATTGGAACCATAATTATAATATAAATTTCAGTATTATATTTTAGCATTGTTGTGAATTATCATTATTATTAATGTACATTACATTGTTTCTGAAAGCATAGAAATTCCAGTGCTTTTTCAAATATAACTAAATTAATCTTTAAATATGTAAAAGTCAGTAAATCAATGGATGCCAGAGACATACTTGAAAAGTTGTATAAATATATGAAAAGAGTTATTTTAGAAAATGGCAAATGATCTGAAATATACATTACTTTTTTGTGGAATAATTAATAAGCTAATTTTATAGTAATCAGTTTAATATTTAAGTAGGGCTATGTGAAACAAAATAATTTTTACTTTTAAGACTGTGTATAGGCTGAGCAAGGTGACTCAAACTTGTAATCCCAGCACTCTGGGAGGCCAAGATGGGATGATCACTTTAAGGCCAAGAGTTCAAGACTAACCTAAGCAATATAGCGAGACCTCTGTCTGTACAAAAAAAAAAAATAAATCGAAGAAAATAGCCAGGTGTGGTAGTGTGCACCTGTAGTCCTAGCTCCTCTGGAGGCTCAAGTGGGAATATTGCTTAAGCCCAGGAATTTGAGGCTGTAGTGAGCTGTGATCATACCACTGCACTCCAGCCTGGGTCACAGAGTAAGACCCTGTCTCAAAAAAACAAAACGAGACTGCATGTTACTAAATTATATCCCCTTAAAACTTCAATGTCATAGTCTACTTTCATCAATTGTCAAAGGCAGAGTATTATTGTAGCGTAAAATCTCTATGACCAAAACTCAATTTCTATCGGGACGTGCATTTTCTGAAAAGCAAAAATTAATGGTTTGGCCAATTCCCTTTCAAAATTTGCTTTTCAAAATATTAGCGTAGTTCTAGAGTCGAGCTCCCCATTCTCCTTCTAAAGATTTTGTCCCATTGATTTCCACAGGTCCTACAATCCACAAAGGTGAAGGAGGAAGCAAAGTTGAGTGTGAACGTTATTGTAGGGCTTGAGAAATTGCAACTGACAGCACTTTCTCCTCTGACTGAAACCCTGGGAGCCACGAGAGAGGATCTGTCCTCAAGAAATAGCCTGGAGGTGATAAAGACATGAAGCAATTGAGAACCCTCATCTGGACACATGTATTTATATTCAGAATATGGATATCAATGTGGTTCCATGATGAAGTTTAACATGGCTTTTAGAGAGCCTTTGATAAACCTAGAGACAAATAAAGGTTTCCATGTTATGGATTAAATATTTGTATCCCTCCCAAAATTTATATGTTGAAGCCCTGACCCCCGGTGCGGCTGTAGGCTGCGATGGAGCCTCTATAGAAGTAATTAAGCTTAAATGAGGTCATAAGGGTGGGACTCTAATCCGATAGTATTAGTGTCCTTATAAGAAGAGACATGAGAGAACTTGCTCTTTTTCTTTTTGTGCACACACATATGGAAGAAGGGCCAGGTGAGGATATAAGGAGAAGGTAGCCATCCACAAGCTAGGAGGAGAGGCTTCACCAGAAACTGAAGTCCTTAGTCATGATTTCTAGCCTCCATAACTGTGAGAAAATAAATTTCTGTTGCTTAAACTACTCAATCTGTGGTATTTCATTATAGCAGCTCGAGCAAACCTATATTACCACATGTGAAAATCAGCAATAACAATAGCAAACTGGAGTAAACCCAGAACTAAATTCTAAGGCTATTTCTGTTTTACTTGGTATGTTCTCCCTTCCTGTAGAGCCAGGTGAAGTGGACAAGAATTTCAATATGTGTCCCTATTTCTGTTATAAAATGTTAACACTATCACTTACCTGCTAGATGGCTGGTAGATCTGTTTTTAATCACATTTATTGAGTATATACCTAAACTAGAGAGTATAATGGTTAAGTTCTCATGTAGTCATTTTCCTTCAAAATACCCCTTTGAGGAAAAAAAATCTATAGTGTAATTATGAAAAGCACGGATCTTGGAGTAAAGGTCTAGATGTAGAATGAACTTCCGCTACCTACTTGCTCTTTGAACTTATGTGTCACTTGACCTATCAAAGCTTCAGTTTTCTGAGACGTAGAATGAGAATAACATCACCAACATCAAAAGGCTGTAAACTGTAGGTGCTGCTAGTAAATGGTACAATTCTTGATCATGATTATGACTATCGTCATCATCATTATCATCACACTTTTCTAGGCTCCCTAAATTTCTATCTTTCTGTTCAGTTAAGGGACCAGAAGTCTACACATTTGGATTCGTGTAATCATAATGCCTTCCCAGAATCATCTTCACAGGATGATTTTTTTAACATAATACTTGAAAAATTCATCAAAGATCAGTATGAGAAACAGTGGCATCCTGACCTGATGCTAAGATGCTTCTACAGACTCTGTTTATTATACAGTCCTTTAAAAGGGACTGGTGTGTATGCTCCTCTCATATCACAAGAGATACATGTTTCCAATCTTAGATTTCACTCTGTCTTCAGGTAGGTTATGCTAAATGACTACGTGACTAATTTGACTGGCACACTTCTACTTTTATTCTCTTCACTCAATCGTTTTCTTTTTACTAGTTTCCTCATTTGTAGAATAAGTGTACTCTCAAAGGCTTATGGTGAGAATTAAGTGAGTTAATACACATCTGCCAGAAAAGTGTTTGGGAAATCTTATCCACTTAATATATATTAACTGCTATTAATACTGTGCCAAATTGGCACCATGCATAGGAAAAACTGTAGTATAATCAACAAAATGGAAAAATTTTGATTGATCATAATAAATAAAAAAAACCCAGAAGAACATGAGGTTGCCCTCGAATATGTTAAAATTTAACTGGTGAAATAAATCCACTTATTACAGAAATTTTAAAGAAAATTAGAGAAAACCTCTTCAGAGAGAAGACTATGTAAATGAGTTATTTCTCATGCTCTGATGATAGATCAACATGGTAGTAGAAAACAATATGCATCTTTGCTTACAAATGGGTACTTAAAAAAGGTTAAATATGTTTTAACGAAAATTTGAAAAATTATTTGAGCTGTAAAGATTATGCAGTTATCAAAATACTCATGATATTTGTCAAAAATACACTGCACCTATAAGTTCTATATGTAATATTGTGAAATCATTTAAGTACTCCATGGAGACAAATAACAGAGAATATTCTATTTCTAGCCCTATTTCTATCTTGCCAATTACTATACATATCTTGAAGGTTTTAGTAAAGATTTTATAAATGTTGTCTACCCTTGCTTTTAATTTTTTTTCTTCCTAAAATTTTATTGGGGGAAAACTACAAAACATTTACAGTACAATGTTTACAGTCACAATTTGTAGTGAGCTGATTTCCCAAAATATATTACCACTCAAGTTGACTTATCTTGTTACATTCAAAAACCTGCTCTGTCAAAGT
>CAUYRT010053904.1:0-57695 GCA_963574885.1 Lepilemur ruficaudatus
TGGCATCAGCCTAGCTCACAGCAACCTCAAACTCCTGGGCTCAAGCAATCCTTCTGCCTCAGCCTCCCGAGTAGTTGGGACTACAGGCATGCGCCACCATGCCCGGCTAATTTTTTACATATATTTTTAGTTGTCCAATTACTTTCTTTCTATTTATAATAGAGACGGGGTCTTGCTCTTGCTCAGGCTGGTCTTGAACTCCTGACCTTGAGCTATCCACCCGCCTCAGCCTCCCAGAGTGCTAGGATTACAGGCGTGAGCCACCCCGCCCGGCCTTGATAAAGTTTTTTATTTGGCTTAGTAAATAGCTCAACTTCTGCAGTCATGTGTTTATTTACAAATGACTTGCCATTTGCAGATAGACTTTTAAATCTTAGGGTATTAGGACTACTAATGATGATAAATAAATCAATAAATATGTGCTTCTGCAGTTGATTAAGAGTATGAAAATACAGTGCAGGTTATACATGAAACTTTTGAATCCATATCATGTGTTGACCGGAGTTTGAGGTAGATAATTATACTCAGCTCATTTATAATATTGATAGTCTTTTCTTTTGAACATTTGGAAGTGAGAATCTTTTTGAAGTCAGTATATACTTTCATGCTGTAGTACTAGGGTTGTCAATTTAGAAAATTCTTTTTCTAGTATTCTGATTATACTGAAAAAACAAAGGATCTATGACTGAGATACTAGCATAATGGAAAGCTCATGTAAGACTATGAAAGTCTCTTATTTTTTTTTTGACATATTTATTGAGCACATGCTATATGGCAGGCAATGTTTAGGCATCGGGACTCAGTGGTGAGGGGGAAGATGGCCATGTTTCCCACCCGCAGGGGGCACATGTTCCACTGGGGGAAGGAGACAACCATTTAAGTCACAGCTGTATAGGAGAGGGACATGGTGCCATGAGGGCAGATAATGCGAGAGTTGACCAGAGAGTTGAAGATGCATGGGAGTAAACTTGAGAGTGGGCAAATAGGATGTGCAAAGGCCTTGTGGAGGGAGAGAACGTGGCATCTTTGAGAAGGAGAAAGGAGGCCATGTTGGCTGGAGTGCACTTACTGGAGTGCAGCAAGTGAGGGCAAGTGCCAGGGGAAGCTGAGGAGTGTGGAGTTCTCCTCGTAAGAGCATTGGGAAACCAGTGCAGGTTCTAAGTTGAGGGTAGGTGAGGAGGTGACATGATCAGAGACAGCTTTTAGAAAAGATTCCCCCAGATTCTCCACTCCAGGGAGATGAATTTGGAGACCGCCCAGAGAAGCGATGGTAGTCACTTGAGAAAACAGTGGATCTTTTTGAAAGTTATTTAAGAAGCAAAATTTGTGGGACGTGGGTTGAAGAGTCAGTGAGATGAGAAATGATGACATTGTGGACACGTTTTTCTAGAACTTTGTCTGTAAAGGAGTGGTGAGAGAGAAAAGTGCAAATGTCCAAGGAGGCCAGAACGGATGGACCCAAAGTGCATAGGTTAGGTTGGCCTTAGACAGGAGGACAGATGGGTGCAGGTGCAGGTAGTTTGTATAGCTAGTAGTGGGATGTTGAGAGTTTTCATATGTTGGCTTCTGTTTTTGTGTGAAGTAGGCTAGGGGTTATCTGTTGAGAATGGGGTGGATGGTTGGAGGTTTGAAAAGAATAGAGACAATTTGGACACTTTATTGTGGAATATGAGAGGATTTGTTGGCCAGGGCAATGTAGTTGGAGTGCAGGGCAGTGTTGAAGGCTGTTTGATCCCTCTATAATTCATGCTCACCAACTTCAATCTCTTCTGGTGTATGACTTTCTCCAACAGTGCTCTGATTGTTCAGGACTCATCTCTGAGTAAATAGTTGGGCATATCCAGGGTTGGGATCTTGCCAGCTCTTGGCGATGGAAAGGAAACGGGAGGGTATTACTAAGAGTGTTATGGAAATGATGGGCTTTAGGATCTAAGCTGATTAAAGACAGATGTACAAAAAGAAAAGCGCTAATGGATTGGGGGAAAGCTGAGAGGTCAATGTTCTTGTAATACTGAACAAGCTTGAAGGAAAGGAGGCTCTGGTCGGCAAAGGGAATACTTGAAATGTTAATTTGAAGGCAGCAAAATAATAGGTAAGGGATAATAAAAGTCCATGGGCAGTTGAAGTGGCACAGAAGAGGTGCTTTGAAGGTAAAAGGACTTCACCTGGAGTTGCCAAGGAGAGGCTGAACCATCTAACAGATAGGAAGTTACTCAGGATGGTGGCTGGGCCCAAGGGCATGAGTGAGCCAGGGCCAGTGTCTCTGAGATGTTGAAGAGTATATGAGAGGTTAGAATACGATACCACTGAGGAGAGGGAGAGTGTAGCGTAACTGGATGGCAGGACCACGAAGGACAGGGGTGTTTTCAGGGGCTCGGGGAAAGGGGGAGTAAGGCCTCAGGGGACCATGAGGAGCAAAGAGGATGCACAGGCCACCTCCTGATTCCTAGTGTCAGAGGCTCAGCAGCCACTACCTGAGAGGGTTGCAGAAGAAGAGGGTTTCTTCAGCGTGCTCGGAGGAGAGGCCAGGGATATAGCAGTTTTCTGGGTGTGGAGCAGCAGTTCCAGGGGACCTATTGGAAGGATTTAGGAGGTGGAGGGTGTGACAGACTGGGTCAGGTGGCTGGGAAGGAACTTTGGAGCACAACAAAGGTACTCAAGTGGCAGAGGATAGATCTCTGCAGAGGGCACTGCCTGCATTTTAAGTGTTGACTGATAAAAACTGGGATGAGTTGGTGGCCTAGTGGCTGCAGGATGGTCTTGTTTCCCTTGGCTAGAGTGACAGTAGGGCCCGAGATCACACGTCCTGCACGCTGCTGGGGCTGGATGATGGCAGAAGCAGGAACTGAGTGCAGACCATGTGCTGAGTCCTGTTCTAAGTGCCCAACAAACATCGTATTGTTTATTCCCCATGACAACCGTGTCAGGTTAGTAATATTGTTATCTCCATCTTGTGGATGAGGAGACTGAGGTTCAGTTCAGGCAAGTTTAGTGGTTTGTCGAGGGTCCCACAGCTAGCAAGAGGCTGAACTGAAACTCAAACTCAAGGCTTCAGCTGGGCCTGTGTACTTTCCACCATGTTGTAGCTACTTAACACTTCTTTACCTGTGAGATTTTGGTGTTTTAACATAAATGATAGAATGTTGAGAAGTTAATGTAGTGTGTGATACAGAGTTATCTTTCTGGATACCCAAATTAAATTCAGTCTTAGACCCAGAGCCTTACTTTGAGAATACCCTGAAAGTTAGACCATCCCTTCTGCAGACCAACCCTCTTCACCATCCTCTCACGGCTTCCATGATGGATGCTTGGACACTTCTAAATGGCCAGAAGGTCCTTCTTCAAGTTAAACTGAACTCTTCCCTCCCTGTAATTTTTGCCCACTTGTGCCATTTTGAGTAATGCAGAGTAAGGTCTCTCTCTCATTTTTCTGCACCACAGTTTCTTAAATATTCAAAAAATAGTCTCAAATCTTAGAAAAAGATTTGAGAGTATTGTTTGGGTTTGGGGTTAAGTTCAGCTTGGGCCAGGTGGAGCCTTGCGGGACTTCTGGGATGCCCATATGGAGCCATCCAGGGGTAGCTGACCATCCAGGCCCGGTGTGCTGGGGGGGCGGAGTCTAGCTGCGCACAGTATTTGCAGTGCTGGATGTGTGGGGCACAGAGGCAGGCAGAGCCTGACGCATGCAGAGAAGAGGTTCAGTGGGAGGGGGCTGGGGGAGGTTATAAACATTGCCAAAGTGAAGGAATTCCTGCCTGATGGCCTTCATTTTCTTGGTGGAATGGGAATAAACCTCATCTGTTATGAGATGGAGAACTGGAGACTTGGGAGCAGTGAATATTTGGAATCGATGCCCGAAATAAAAAAACCGGGAGCTTTCTAGGGATGCGAAAAGGAATGCTAAGCATAAGGGGGGCATTCTTCCCAGGTTCCCCGTTCCTTGATGCCCTTAAAGGCAAACACACAGACCTCGTCCCCCTCTTTTTAAGGGTTTTTACTGCAAAACACTTCAGCAGTGGTTCTCACTTGACGGTCATATCAGAACGTGAAGGGGTGGGGTTGTGTGCGTGTATGGAAGTGGCCCTGGTGATTTTGACATACTCCCTAAGGAATCCCTGTACTACAAGGGAATTACAAACAGGGAAACGGTTGTGTTTTGGAGGGGAGGGGTTGGTAGTTCTCAACTCACCTTGGAGAACTGAGTCTTTTGGGCTTCAGCCTCAGCATCTTGTTGGGATTGTAATAAAACAGAAGATATCGTCTTGGTTCACTTTCAGTAATCTTGGGTATCTTCTAGCTGTTTATGTGTTGTATCTGCTGGATATTTATCCCCCGGAAAGCAGGGAGTGTCCCCTTCGCTCCCTGAACTTACTGCTTTATGTGGTGAGGATTGATTTCTTTATTCCTTACTGGCTATCGGCGTGTCTCCCATTTTGTATTCCAAGCACCAGCACTGTGCCTGGCACGTGGTAGACCAGTGACAGGTGTTGGATGAACAGTTTGCTGAAGGCTGAATCAGCCCTGGCTGTGCTGTTTCTCAGGGCCCTGCTTCTTCCTGTTGGAACAGAAGGGCTCTCGTGGTTGAGATGTGTACAGTTGTGTCAGTGACGGGAATACCTTCTAGGAAATGCATCCTTACGTGATTTCATCATTGTGGGAACATCACAGAGTGCACCTACACAAACCTGGATGGTACAGCCTACTACACACCTAGGCTGTGTGCTAAAGCCTATTGCTCCTGGGCCACAAACCTGTACAGCATGTTACCGTGCTGAATCCTTAAGGCAGTTGCAACACAGTGCTAAGTATTTATGTTATCTAAACATAGAAAAGGTACAGTAAGAATGTGGTATAAAAGATAAAAAATGATACACCTCCATAGGGCACTTACCATGAGTGGAGCTTGCAGGACTAGAAGTAGCTCTGGGTGAGCCAGTGAGCGGTGAGTTAATGTGAAGGCCTAGGATGTTACCGTACATCACTGTAGACTTCATAAACACTGCACACTTAGGATACGCTAACTTCATAAATTTTTCTTCAATAACAAATTAACCTTAGCTTACTTTAACATTTTACTTTACAAACTTTTAAATTCAAGCCTTTTGATTCTTTTGTAATAACACATCTTAAAACACAAACGCATTATGTAGCTGTACAAAAATAGTTTCTTTCTTTATATCCTTACTCTATAAGCTTTTTTCTATTCTTTTTTTTTTAACTTTTTAAACATTTTTGTTAAAAACTAAGACACAATAGCCTAGGCCTACACAGGGTCAGGATCGTCAATATCACTGTCTTCCACTTCCACATCTTGTCCCACTTGGAGGGTCTTCAGGTTCATTAACTTGCAGGGAGCTGTCATGTCCTATGATAAAGCCGTCTGAATAACCCAAGGAACTTGCCTCAGGCTGTTTTACAGTTTTTTTTTTTAATAAGTAGGAGTACACTCTAAACTAATGATAAAGTATAGTGTAATAAATACATAAATCAGCAACATGGTCATTTATTATCAAATATTATGTACTGTACATAATTGTATGTGCTAGACTTTTATACTAGCAGCAGTGCATCCTCACAAATGTAATGTGTTGTAGCGTACTGCCGCGTGGCTACCATGTCATTAGGTGATAGGAATTTTTCAGCTCCATTATAATCTTATGGGACCACCATCACATATGTAGTCTGTCAGTGACCAAAACATCGATATGTGGTCCATGACTGTGCTTCAAACCTTTTCGTGTTCTTCCTTACTGAAGAACCAGCTTCCATTAAAGTTTATATAAATTGTCTTGGGTGAAAAGCATTCAGCAGGTCTCTGGAAGAGTTTCTTTGGTGTCCACAATTCCTGTGGATCAAGATCGGGTGATTATATCGTAGAGTTCAGATCTAGACACTCCTGGGAATTGCCACGAAATGTGTCCCGTTTCAGCTGCTCTTTCCAAAGACAGCCAGTGTCCCAGCCTCCTGCCGGCTAGCAGCCACATGTAGAGGTGTATGATCTAGGTCCAGTGCTTTTCTACTCTCACTGTGTATTCCTAAATAAGCTCTCTCAGGCCCTTAATATATGTTAGTAATAAGCACCATTTGGTTTTGTCCATTTTTACCATTTTCTTGCCTAATGAACAGGGTCAATTGCTTCCTACCAGAAGCCTTGGTTTTTCTGGGGAAATTTTTAAAAATCTAGATTAGTCCTTGATTTGGCACGACTGATTAAGCCAGCAGCTGCTTATTAAGAAGCAAAGCTGAGTACAACAATTTAATTAGGTTCTGTCTGTTGAGCCTTTCACAGAAGCCACAGCTTGAGTATGTATGTGGAGCTCTTTATTTAGTTTTAAATGAAACATTTTTGCAAAGGGTTACCCCAAAGACTTAACTGAAAATAATTTCGTTGAAAATATAAAATATTCAGCCAGTATGAAAAGACATAATAAAAACTTGATTTGAGGGGAATGATAAATTTCTTAATGGTGAGTTGTTTAAGTGCTTCAAATATATTGGTTAAATTAACAATCATGAAATGGATAATGTTGCATGATATAAGTATGCTTTATGATAACTTTTAATGAACGTTCATGAAATAAATGCTTATTGTATGCATTGAATTTTAACAAAAGTAACTGAGCAGCTCATGCTCTTCCGCTGCTCCAGGGCCAGCAGGGAGCATACAGAAGCCTTCAGGGCAGACCATCCTCACCTTTAAGGTTAGACTTTGCACTCTCTTCTGATTAGTGGTTCCATTTTCTTCGATTATCTGTCCACCTGCCCTCCAGATCTCTATTTGCTTTAATCTTAGAAAAATATTTCCCCCTTTCTATCTCACTCATATAATTATGATGCTTAATTTATGCATAAAACTTTTATGTATTATTTGGTTAATATTAAAACTTAGGCTAAAAGGACACAGAGTAAATTTTTAATACCCAATAAACACATGTTGAATTTCAAAAAGTAAATGAGGAATAAAGGTAATGGAGTCCCACAGAGAAGAATTGCAATATCAATATTTTTACCAAGCATACATACCAAAAAAAAAAAATGGGGAAAGAATTTATTACAGACATATGGATTCTGTGGGAAGGGCCCTGTGGGGGACTGATTGTTGTTATGATCTCCTGGTTGGAAGGGAATGAAGTGGGCTTATTGCTAGTGCAGTCCATGGGTTTTCTCTGGTGAATTGGCTTCAGTAGGTGACTTTATTTCTTCATATTAGGCAGCTGGAAATGTGTATTGATTCATTTCCTTTTCATATGAGGATCAATTCTATCAGAGATGGAGCCATAGGATTGCTGTATTTGCTAGATACGAGCAAATGCTTTAGTGTCCTTTTTTGATTTAAATGTTCCTAAGATTTTTAGGAGCCAAAAAAAGTTCCACTTGATGAGGTAGAAAACATATTTTGAGTGTGTACATATGCATATTACAATCTTTCTTTTTTGTTTAAATAGATAAAAAGCCATGCAGGCCTTTGGTCCAAGGATATGTGTGATTGCAGAAATTTTTTTTTAAGTTAAATACTAACTTAAGCAATGACAGTGGTATGGTTCTTTTCTAAGATTGTGTTATTCTTCTTAAGATTTAAATGTTTGGCTGTATAAATTAGTTTTTATTATGTAATTTTGTTTTGCTATCACAGGTAATGTTCTACTATGATCTTTGGCTTGATTCTTTTTTAGAAATTATCCAAAGAACTCATTTTATAGATGAGGAAATTGAGGCATAGAGAAATCAGGTGATTTGTTCTAAATTTAATAAAATGTTAAAAGAATACTTTTCAGTTATAGTATTTGAAATTCACTCTTAATGTTAAACTCTAAGACTCCGGTCTTCTGAAATTTGTAATATTGACCTTTAAGGTAATAGGTTTCTCTTTCTTTTTACTTTAAATACAAACATAAGATACACAACAAATAGGCGAAGAAACACACAAAAGGCCAAACATTCTTAAGTGTATTCTTACATTTGTGCTAAATTTTTAAAATTAGTAAGAATGCAATTACATGCTTTTTAAAATTAAAAAGATTTTAATCTAGGCTTATCATGAGATAACAAATTACAGCTGTCATTTCCCTCAACAGGTTGAAGAAACATGGATACCGACAGGAACCTGGTCATCAGCGCTATTTGCAGCAGCTTTGTCACCTTTCAGTTTCTGTTCCACTATGTAAGTTACTGGTTTTCAGCAAAAGTGTCTCCTGGTTTTAATAATCTCAGCTTCGAAAAGAAGATTGAATGGAACTCAAGGTAAAGCATATGAAAATGTAATTGACTAAAAACTAGTCTCATGAAATAAAAATTTTTAAAACATTTCAAAAACGTCTTTCATGTGGAATCTAACAAACTCTAAGGCCAAATTTTTATTTGACTTTGGGAATAAAAGGAAAAACAAGTGGATAGATCTCATACAAGAAAACTTTAAGAATTCTTGTATTGAAAGATGTTAAGAAAAATTTATTTAACTTTCTGGGGAAGAGTGTGAAGATTAAGTAGAATCCAGCTGACTGTGGAAGAATACTGTTTTGTGTTTTTCTCTGAAATGATTATAACAAACACAGATTCTTTATAAGTGACAATGGAAGAAAATGTTTGTTGGAGTTGTGGATAGCTTATGTACTATGTGGTGTTGGCCAGCTTAGCCAGACCCAGGGGAGTTAAAGATTACACACCAGAGAACAAAGTATACAATCGGTGCATCTGTATCTTTTTAATAAACTTTTCATTGTAATTTAGAGCCTACTAGTATTTAATTTATTCTTTTGTTACATAATTCTAAAGTAAAAATTGCTTTTTAGATTTTCTTTAAACAGAAAAAATGAAAAAAGAATTAGACATCTATGGGTATGGAAATCTGGAGTTTTAAAAAGTTAGTTGCAAATTCTTTTGTGTACGACTCATTAATCTCACAAGATTTCAAACACAGAATGACTCTGATGACTGCTTCACTTGTTTTAAGGCATTTCATGTGCCCAGATATTGCTGTGCATTTGCAAACCTCAGTGAATCAAAGCAGTCACAGGCATATTTTTTGTTGTTGCTGTTGAGCTGAAGTTAATACTAACCATAAAATGCATTCAGTAAGTCTCTAAAATTGCTGTAATTCTTTTTCATTGAAATTTTCTTTTAAAATTTAAGAACTTCTGCCAGTGTCTAAGTATTCAATTGAGAATGGTCATATTTGACCTGAAATCTCCTATCTTTCTCTAAGCCAGATTGTTTTGCATCTCTTTTTATAACTTAGACTGAATTTAACAAGACGTTAGTTGTTTTCTTTTGCACTTTACACTGATATGACTGGTTCGTACGTGCTATAGTTCTTTTCACCCGAAAAGCAAGAATTATTTCTTTATGTTTTACATCTTTTATAAAAAATAAGAGGTATGATTCTTTCAAGACTAGCATAAAAATATTATTCAAATGTGGTGTACCAGAGATACCATTATTTTTAAAATGGAATGGTGGGAAAGAGAATGGAGGCGGACATATATTCTCTGATTAAATTTTGAACTATTTTCATTTCCTTTTAACCATGGTTAGGGTAGGTAAAAGTATTTGAATCTTAAGTAGCTGCAAGCCAAAGAAATAGTAAGAGAGGTTATATTTTTTCTTTTCTAGAATTTTTGAATAGCAACAGAGAGTGAGCTATAGGGTTATTTAGATGGAGTGTCTTATTTGATATCAAGGAATTTATATTTTTGTACTGTATTCAAATAGAATACAGGTGTACTTGGCATAAAAATACTGGACTGGTAAACCAGGTTAATTAGATTATTTGGACTTCAAATGATGCTTTGGTGTTATTTAATACAAAGGACTCTTTGTCAGTGCCTTTAATTTAGTGAGAATCTTTGTGCCTTTAAATTATGACCTGATTTAGCATGATATATCTATTTAGAAACACTATCTATTAGATCAAGTATATTGATTTTTCAAGTTACAATGAAATTTTCTCATATCAAGCTTAATATTAGTTGATACGTTTTACTTTTAAACATCTCCGGTCTTATTATAGAGGGAAATTTATTGCATACCAGTAATTTTAGAGAGAAAACTTTACTATTCCTTTCATCCTTTATTTTAAAGAAGAGAAAAGAAGCTTTATTACTTGTGAACTTCTCAATAAAGATATGAGAGGCCGGGCGGGGTGGCTCACACGTGTAATCCTAGCACTCTGGGAGGCTGAGGCGGGTGGATTGTTTGAGCTCAGGAGTTCAAGACCAGCCTGAGCAAGAGCGAGACTCTGTCTCTACTAAAAAAATAGAAATTAATTGGCCAACTAAAAATATATAGAAAAAAATAGCCGGGTATGGTGGTGCATGCCTGTAGTCCCAGCTACTCAGGAGGCTGAGGCAGAAGGATCGCTTGAGCCCAGGAGTTTGAGGTTGCTATGAGCTAGGCTGATGCCACGGCACTCTAGCCCGGGCAACAAAGTGAGACTCTGTCTCAAAAAAAAAAAAAAAAAAAAAGATGTGGGAAAGCTGAAATTGTTGGGTAAAAAAACTTCATTGTGCGGATAAATACAAAGTATCCTGTTTACAGCTCTTTAAGTAACATATCATAGAGCTTGAGTATTGGTTGAGTTATTAAATTATTAGCAGGATATGTTTGTAGAAACTGATGTTTTTTCATCGAAACCTTATTCCTTTAATAAAAGAAAAGTTGATTGGATCTTGAGAACATTTTACTCTCACTTGGTTGTTTATTTTAAAACTGGATTTTCTGTATAAATTCATGATCCTCAATTTTTCTGTTTAGAAGTGCTGTCATAATGATGGTAGAGGGATTGATAATGGCTACCCTTGCTTTCTCACAGATCTTTTACAAGAATCAAGTGAAATAATGCATGGGAATGTACATTTAAAACCAAAATCTCCAAAATAATAAATCTTCATATCATGATCCATTTGAATTGTTTTAAGGATATAGAGTTGGTTAAGGCTAGTAGATTTGGAAGTCATTCCCAGCTGATTGAAGCAGGAAGCTCATCCTATAACGATGGTGTTGGGGAGGGAGCTTTGAGCAGGGTACAGAGTAGTGGTCTTACCAGTTGCCATCTCTGGAGCCCTCTGTGGACTGTGTCATCATGTTTGTTTCTGTCTTAGAACCTTTTTTTCTGGAAACAGGCTCTCTCTGTTGCCTGGGCTAGAGTGCAGTGGTGTCATCATAGCTCACAGCAACCTCAAACTTCTGGGCTCAAGTGATCCTCCTTCCTCAGCCTCCTGAGTAGCTGGGACTACAGGCATGCACCACCAAGCCTGGCTAATTTTTTCTGTTTTTGGTACAGACAGGGCCTCACTCTTGCTCAGGCTCGTCTCAAACTCCTGAGCTCAAGCTATTCTTCCACCTCGGCCTCCTAGAGTGCTAGGATTACAGGTGTGAGCTGCCGCACCCAGCCTGTCTTAGAACTTTTAACCAAGGAGTGATTCACCAATTTTCTAGCAGGACATTGTAGACCGTGGCATCTTCCTTGTTACTCATTTCAAAGTAAAGTTGTAGCCCTTGGATTTCTAAATGACAATTTTGTATTACACTCTCAGATATACTCCATTCCTATATTTAAATGCCTCAAGGTGTAATTTGTTCAGAATGTGAAATGTCTTGCCAGAATGAGTTAAAGTTTATTGCAAAGAATCTAAAATCTTTGTGTGTGTTTTGTTTCATTTCAGGGTAGTATCTACATGCCATTCTTTGTTAGTTGGAATTTTTGGCTTGTACATTTTCTTATTTGATGAGGCTACTATAGCTGATCCACTTTGGTAAGCCATTTCTTTCCAACATAGCCAATTTGATTTATGCTTTAATATTAATTATTAATAAGAACATCACTTACTTTAAAACAGAAACCATATTGATGGTATATGCTTTATTAAAATGCTTGTGTTCAGACTTATTTTAGCAAAGTGCATTAAAATGATTTATTTAGATTTGAATGCAAAAGAGGGTCATCTTGCCTTAGTATTGCAGTTGTTATTCAAAACAAGGAGATCACGATGATGATGATGTAAACATTTGTATTGTGTTAGTAAAACCAAGTTATTGTAACCACTATTCTGAGCAAAAATAAGTCTTTATTAAGACAGGATGGTCAAGTTGGATAATATCTATTTAAGACTTTGTCTTTAAATTTCTATTTGACTCATAGTTTGATATCAAAGAGATAAAATGAGAATAATAAATGACCATATGAGAGACATTTAGTGCCTAAGAAGATCTGAAGCACTAATAATTATATTCAGCAATAATAGCATAATTTATAAGATGTTCTTTTTGAAAAATTTAAATGTCATTCCAGTGTCAGAAATTTTGCAAACTGTATTTCCTGGCATTATCTGAGAAGGCTTAGTGCAGCTTAGTTGGAGAGAGGAGGTATATTTTCAGAAAGCACTGCATTGAATTGTGGTCATTGTGAACTCTGGAAGATGTAGGGCAATTTAACCAGGTCTTTCAACCAACACCATTTGACTGTAGGGTGTTGGTTTTTATTCATAAATATGAAATTATTCCCACATGTATTATACCAATATTGATAAATTTTCACTGGGAAGATATTTTTCAAAGAAAATCAATTTAATGAACTGAATTCCTTGACCAGATTTTTGTATAGTCTGCCTACACAATTTCTAGCTTTATTATAATTTTAGTTTTTATTTATTTTACTAACATGATTGTCAGCAGAGCCAGTTCTTTTGGAAAGTAAATTTCATAACAGATTTGATTCATTGGTCAATTTTTGCCTTATCAAACTTTAACCTAATATAATTTTTGATATTTTTGCATTTTTAATACCATTATTTATTCTAGATCTGATTTCCCTGGGTCATATTTGCAGATAAAAATTTGTAAAGAAGACATGACTTTTGCTAAATATTTCCATTTGTAGTTTAGCTGTTGGTTTTATTTTGTGTTGATTTATAAATCAGATAAAGGACTCATAATTTGTATTTGTTTCTTGGAGCAAAGAGCATTGTAGGGCAAAAGTATAGGATCTTGCGTTGGTGGTATAGTGGTGAGCATAGCTGCCTTCCAAAGTATAGAATCTTGATATGTGTAAGGATCAAAACAGCAGGATCAAACTGTACTGTTCTGATTATTTCCTAATTGTGTGATAATAGGGAAATCCCTGTAGTCCTCAGTAGAATAATGATGATGGTACTATATTGCCTCAAAATCAGAAGTGGGCTAAGTGATTTTTTGAGGTTATTTGAGTCTCTGATTCAGGAAAAGGAATCAAAAAACATCAGCATCTGGAATTCTAGTTGAGTCCTTTTTCAAACAAATCATATGAGAACACATTTATAAATTTTGTTACCTTTTGGTAAAATCATTTTAGTAAAACTTCTAATATGTATAAGAATTATGGTTATTCATGCAGTTAGAAGTCTTATCATAGCTAACAGAACACTGTGCATTGATAAGTTTAGAATAGGATCAGAATTGATAGGGAGCCACTCCTAAGGTAACTTAATACCTTGAATGTCAGCTGCAGTGGGCCCTAAGGTATCTACTGAGTCTGCTGTAAATGCCACTGGTGGATGGATGATGACTTCCCAATTCAAAACAAAGCAAACCCTATGCTGTGCCTCTGGATTTGGAGATTCTGGGAATAGTTCTAAAAACATATGTTCAGAAAATATACTGAGTACTCTCAGCCACTCTCAGGACATCTGTTCCTGATATTGGGAACTTCAATATGGATTGGCTTTAGGTGCTTTAGAACTGCAGTCCCCAACCCTCGGTCCATGGACTGTTACATCCCCCTACCCACACCATGCGTGGAAAAACTATCTTCCATGAAACCGGTCCCTGGTTGCAGAAAGGTTGGGGACTGCTGCTTTAGAGGATTCCAGCCTATTTCGAATTCCCAGAGTTGATGATTTACCCTCAAGGACATTTTGGAAACTGCCTTGCATCTAAAGTAAACTTCATGGAAGATATGGGCTACAGAGGACCTCTTGATTAAAACAGTTCATCTCAGACAGGAAGGCTACTACATTTCCTTGGGGAGTGTGCGTTCAGGTTATCCTGGGGACAGCGTCTTTCTGCTAGTACCAGTACCACAGAATGCGTCACAGTTCGGCCAAACTGTTACTGTGCGTTTTACGATTGTATTTGAAAACTACAGCTTACCGTTAGAGAATCTATAGAAAGCATTTTCATTATGCCTAAATCTCAATAGAAAAAATAAGTAGCTGTCATCTATAACCAATGTGCTTAAAAAGAACTTTTCTTAAAAAAATATTTTTAGGGGTGATCCGTCACTTGTGAACGTGAATATTGCTATTGCTTCAGGCTACCTCATTTCTGGTATGTGATATGTTCATTTTTCTATTTCCTTTTAGACTACTCTTGGAATTATACAAAAAGTCTATGTAGTCTATGCTTTTGGTTTATTTAGCTAAGAAGTAGCTTTTACCCACCCAGAGGAAAAAATACCTGTGATGATGGTAGAACGTGAAACATTTTTTCTTGATGGCTTCCTGGTTCTCACAGAAGATGGGAGTTGCCAAGTGGGGCCTCAAACCACTGAAGCCTGTGTGTTTTTTATTAACAATGGTCTCTGGCCTAAAGAGTCTCTCAGGTGTAATTACTCTGCAGCTGATGAAGTTTAAGCCTCACTTTCCAGGGCCTTTGACATGTGTTCCAACAGTCACGGTTTTGTATGGCTTCGGTAAAATTTACAAAGTAAGCTATTTCAGCCATATTCAGTTACTCCACGTCCCTCTGTCATATTTTCCCTCATGTTGGATGGGGTTAGAGTTACCTTTTTTACAGTGAGGCAGAGGGAAGTAAAGTTGAGATTATGCTATTTTAACTGCAGTTTGAAAAGACATTTTGGGTCATCTTAATGAGAGAAGTAATGGAGCTCTGATATGGACATTTGTTTAGGGAACTCGATTTTGTAATTTTTAAACTTATTAAATAACTGAAAGAAAATACAAATAATGGAATAGGAAACTAAAGTGATAAAGTGGTGAACTTAATAGAAAATTTTCTGCCATCAAGAAGTGAGTTGTAATAAAAAAAAAATTAGATTATACCAAAACAGTAGTTCATTAAGTGGAAGAGATAAATTTTGAATAGAAATAATTGAATAGGCTGTTGTATTATTTGATAGCCTAAGTAAAAGAAGAGTGAATCATGTGGACACAGTGGAAAAAGATTTTCTCATTTGACACACGTTGCTGTTACTGGCAAGGATAACACAAAATCCCTAAGGCACCACATGCACTGGTTAATAAGTGTTGTCAATTCAGACAATAGTCATTTCCCAGGAAATCTTGTATGAAAGAAACTTCTTTAAGGTTTTCCCAAATGAGATAACAATCCGGAAAACTTATAAGAATTAAGAACTGAAATAAACTTTTCTTTTTCTTTTTTTTTTTTTTTGAGATAGAGTCTCACTCTGTTTCCTGGGTTAGAGTGCAGTGGTGTCATCAAAGCTCACTGCAGCCTCAAACTGAAGAGATCCTCCTGCCTGAGCCTCCTGAGTAGCAGGAACGACAAGCATGTGCCACCATGCCCAGCTAATTTTTCTATTTTTAACAGAGATGGGTTCTTGCTCTCAGTCAGGCTGGTCCAGGACTCCTAACCTTAAGCAATCCTCCCACTTCTGCCTGCCAGCGTGCTAGGATTGCAGGCATGAGCCACTGCACCCAGCCTGAAACAAACTTTTCTAAACCAAGCTCAATGAAAAGTGAATTCTTTTTATTCTATCTATAGAACATACAACGAAATCATTATTTTATAAATTGGTGACTGAAAAGTATACAGCCTAAAAATATAGGGAAATAAATGTATTAGAGGGGTGTCAGGCAGTTAGTAATAATGTTTTGTTATTTTTCTTGATTTTCATATTTGTAGTATTTGTTTTCTCTTTAAAATTTATAATTTGATGATTTCTTTTTCTAAATACTCATATCTAGTCTTGTATTCATAATTTTTATTTTTATAAAAGAGGCCCTTATATTATATAAGCTCCAGCCACACAAAACCCGAATCCTCCCCCGGTCTGTATCCATGGGAGCCATTTGTTTCCTTGTCTACGTTTCCTGTTTAACTATTTGGTAAAAAGAATAGCTGTGTTAAAATTTTGAGCAATTTCTATTTTGCTAAAGTAAACTAATTATTTTCTGATTCATAGTGTTTAGATTCAGGACCTTTTAAAGAAAATTGGTGCTCCGACCTCTTTCTTTGTATGTCTTGGTAGTTTTAATTTTGAATTAATATTTAATTTGCATTCTTAATTCTTTTAATATTTGTTGTTGAATTTGTGTTATAAATGAATTAGTCACTTTGTACCTTTTTTCGCACCATCTTATCTCTGTTTGAATTATCATAGTGACAGAAATCAGTAATTTAAGCTTATTTAAAGATTATTTTTATTTAACCGTGAAAACAAGTTATTCATTTATGCTTTCAACAAATATTATGTGACATGCTGTATGCCAGACCCTATGCTGGATTCTGAGGGTATAAAGATGCCACAACTTGGCGGGTGTCCTGGAGGAGCCCCAGTAGAGTGGGTGAGACAGGAACAAGGAGCAGGTGCTTTATGACAGGGCGGGTGATCAGACTCACTGAGGTAGGAGCAAAGTGCTGTGGCTCAGCGTAGACAGTGATGAGTTGTCTGGAGAAAGAGTTAAATACACTTGAAAAACAGTGAAGCTTTTTTCTTACGTAATAACTTATTTTTCCTTCTTACAGATTTGTTGATTCTCATTTGGTATTGGAAAGTGATTGGTGACAAATTTTTTATCATTCACCATTGTGCAGCGCTGTACGCATACTTCTTTGTACTGGTGAGTGCCAGGATTTGTAGTAGATTAACAAGCAGTCAAGATTGGGAATGGCGACTTAAGGGTGGACATAAATTTAAACATACAGTTCTTAATTTATGAAGACCATCTCCAAATGCATTCAGGGATTGTTCTTGTGATAAGTTATCTTGTTTATTAACTAAAATAATAACTTTATGTGTGTGTCTATATTAGTGTGTCTGTTTTTATTCATAAACTTTGAGATAGGCAGATTACCCTAATTCCTTGAATTTCTACTTAAAATCTTTAAGATTGTGTAGCTGTAGATATTTGTCTTTCTAGATGCATGTATGATTTAACGTCCAGGGGCACATACATATTCCTGTATCACTAGCTAAAGTACTTCTTTTTGTTTAATTCCATATACATGCATAATAATATGTAAGTAGGCTGGAGCAGTGGGGAAATACTGCTCAAAAACTTCATCAGAATTCCAGGACTGAGGTCAATAGAGGATTCTTGCAATAAGTCTCAGGCAATAACGCATATTAAATTCTATGTCTAAAATTATTTTTCCACATACACATTTGTAAACTAGCAACTTTATATTCCTTGTATGTTTGATAGGTTTCTCCACGACCAATTATTTTTCAACCTAGCTATACCAACAAACTCTAAATGGATTTTTGTTAATAATAGATGTAAGTAAACTAGAATTTTATGTAGTAGATATGACATACCATTCCATGTTTTTTTTTCTTTTAAAACTTAAACGTAGCCTCTGAATTTTTTTTCTTTTTTAGTATTACTGAAATCCTTATATTGCTGGATATTTGTGACCATTTGGAGGATTTTTTAGAAAAATTTATATAAATGTACATTAATAATCTTCAATTTTTCTTTTTATTAAAAAACAGCTAGTGAATAAGATGTTGATTTGACATTGTTTCTGTGAGAATCAGATATATCAAAACATCTCTCCATATCAACCATTTGAAGTCACAAATTTAAATAATTAATATACATGTTTTAAAAACTGTGATTCTGTTCTCTGTTGACCACTGAAATCACAGACGCAGCAAATGGCTGGCTATGCATGCGTTGGCAGATTGAATGTTTAATTATGTGGGGTGAATACTGTTTTCCTCTTTGGACTTTTATGCCTTTAAAAAAATAATAAGAAATTAACTGTCTTATTTAGTAAGTTGGTAAGTAAAGGACTTCAACTGCATTTTTTTCTAAAGATTTTTTTGTAAGTTCTATTGTTCTGTTGATATGTTTCTATGTTCTATTGTTTTAGTATGAAATAAATTTATCTAATAAAGTGAATCTATTCATAGGGAAATAAAATAGAAAAATAATAGTTGAATGGGTAGAGAGCCTACGTTATTTACAGATCTTACATTTACTCATTGAATATAAGGTTTTCTCCTTGCCGTGAATTCCGAGGTCACTTTGTGCATTTTGTTATCCTAAGTAAGGTTAAAAGAATAATAATAATTATAAATTTTGGTGTAAATGGTCGTCAAATTCTTATCACTTATGAGAACTGGCATCTGGAAAGCACTTTGACTTGATACTTACATAACTGTTTAAGCTATTTGTAATAAGCTTTTTTATTAAATGACTTTGTTATTGGAACTAAATAAAACTTAAAGTGATCAATAGAAGCAAGCTCCCTGTAGGTTTTAAATGTATGCCCTAATGAAGAAATAGTTGAAAAGTAAGATTCTTTTGAATTTTGGGTATTATAAGTTATATAATATCTTGATCACTATTTTTGTACCTTTATTATATTTACTGAAGTTTTAAAATTCATGTAGAGAACCACTGGGCTAGAAATAAGAGAACTAACTAACCCTTCCTTTTGGAAAGAGGAAAGAGAAATTAGCAGAAGGATGAAGATGTTAGCCCTTCACCCCCTTTTTTTAAATTCAAGAGAAAGTATCCTCAAAGTGAGGAGAATTTGCACTTTGGCCAAAGTCGATTAGATGAAAACAATATATCAAATATATTATTTTTACTAGTACCTCCTTTAATATTTAAGGACTATCATAAAGTCAGGTTTAATCTGATAATAATTTTGGTACTTTGGTAATTGTTAATAGTTATTTTTAATTCTATACCAATACAGAAGGAGTTGGATGAAGTCATCTTTTAAGCTTTCAAAAAATGTCTTAGATATAGCATACTTCATGGATATATTTTTATCCGTGAAGTTAATATTAACTAGAGAGAAATTTTTAGAATTGTCTTTTAAAGTTTAAGCCTATTGCTACTATATTATTTTAATATTTTACATGACTTTGGGGGTGTCTGCTTTAAAATATTTTAGAAATAGAATGTCAAATTTGTTAAAAATAAAACAGAGCTGAGTGCGGTGGCCCTAGCTAGTGTAATCCTAGCACTTGGGGAGGCCAAGGTGGGAGGATTGCTTGAGATTAGGAGTTGGAGATCATCTTGAGCAAGAGTGAGACCCTGTCTCTACAAAACTAGAAAAATTAGCCTGGTGTATTAGCATGTACCTGTAGTCCCAGCCACTCAGGAGGTTGAAGCAGGAGAACCGCCTGAGCGCAGGAGTTGGAGGTTGCAGTGAGCTATGATAATGCCACTGTACTCTAGCCTGGGCAACAGAGCAAGACCCTGTCTCAAAATAATAATAATACTAATAATTTAAAAAGAATAAAAAATAAAAATAGATTTCAATATTGGATTTCATCTTTAGAAAAACTATTTGAAGACTACAGTAAGTGATTTAGCAAGGATTTGGGCTGGCCTTAGGAACATATGAACTGATAATAATTTGCTTCAGTCTGTTCTGTCATACTCTCTAAACACTGGACATTGTTAAGTAGAATATTGTAGACTTAAAACAACAAATCAAAAGAAGAAAATTGTTAGGAAAAATAGATTGGAAGAAGAGCTGCCTTAAACCGAGGGGAGAAGGGCATTGTTTTAAACGAGAGGATTTATCTTTTAGAAACAAGAGTGCATGTTTAATATATACACAAATCCATTATCGTGAAGGATCATTCTAATAAAAATACATCAAAAATGTTTATATCTGGTTCCAGTAAGAATCTCATTAAAATAACTTTATCCTTCCATTTTTTGTCCCTACAAGAATCATGTTCTAGTTATATACTATTTTCAAAGTTCTCGCTTACCCTAATTCTCTGCAGAATTTAACTGTGGAGGGAAAGAAAAACAGAACATTATAGCTTTCTTATTTTATTTGGATTATCTACAATTGAACACAATTACTTGTTCTTCCAAACTCTTCTTTTCTGGGGCAAGGTGTCACGCTCTTGCTCAGGCTGGTCCCGAACTCCTGAGCCCAAGCAATCCTCCCACCTTGGCCTCCCAGAATGCTGGCATTATAGGTGTGAGCCACCACGCCTGGCCGTCCAAACTCTCTTAACTCAAATATTCCAACCAATTTTTGGGAAAAAAACTCACCTAAACTTTGAACAAGTCACCAATATTTTAAATTAAAAAAGCACATAAAATATCCAGGGTCTTGAAATGTAAATGGCAGTTTGTTTCCCATTGTCTTTAAAGTACTAAGGCTGGATAAGTTATAGAGGGCAGACATTTGTTCTTTTCTCATCCTTCCTGTTCCTAGTTGCAATTGTGATTTCTATTATGTGTTAAAATGAATTTATAATAAAATAAAGATGGGAGTGGTCTGCCCACAGCAGTCTTGGTTTTACCATGTAACCACTGAAAATCCTGCATCCTGGGGAACCTCCTCCTTTGATGCAAAAATCATGGCAACTGTGATTTGTGGTTCATGGCTAGGCGCCGTGGCTCACAGCTATAATCCTAGCACTCTGGGAGGCGGAGGTGGGAGGAACGGTTGAGCCCAGGAGTTTGATGTTGCTGTGAGCTAGGCTGACGCCATGGTACTCTAGCCCAGGCAACAGAACAAGACTCTGTCTCAAAAAAAAGGGCAAACATTAAAAAAAAAAAATGATTTGCGGTTCACAGTAATGGATCATCTGCTGTTGCGTCACAGTGATTGATGCAATTCAAGTGTGTTGTAATTTTGAGCAGTAACAACCTATCTTTGACTTTGCCTCCTAGATTAACTGTTGTGATTTGTACTGAGATAGTGTTTGGTAATCTACAACACTGTGAATACTGTTCCTGTATTTTTTAAGAATTTGGATAATGAAAACGAGAACAGTTACGATACCAACACCAGAATTCCCCAGACATCACTGATAAAGGAGGTTATCTTTATTATATATGGAAATTCATACAACATTTTATATATATTAGTATATCATAACATGTTCTTATAGACAGATAGAAAGATACATCAAATTAAATTAGGGAGATTGATAGCCAAAAGAGAACATACTGCACCACATGCAGAAAAGAATTTGGGATTGAGCATTGTTACGGGTCGAATTGTGTCCCTTCCAAAATTAATACGAGGTTGAAGTCCTAACTCCTGGAACCTCAGAATGTGATCCTCATCACACATTCCAGTATCACTAAGGACAATGAATTTGAAATTATAAAAAGTTTAAGATTAGCCTTGGTAAAGCTATTTCTTGTAATCCAGCTCTGTATTTTAAATTCCTAAAATAATTTTCATGAATAAATATTAAACATCTTCAAATAAAATGTTCATATATATATTTTTTAATGTTTCATAGTGTTTTCATTTGGAAATGAAATGTTTCATAGTGTTTTCATTTGGAAGGCAGCATGGAATAACCACTAGAAAAATAGTTCATGAAGTGACCTGTATCTGTTGGGGGTGAGGAAGAATATTTTCTTTGCCATGTAATCCTAATTCTGATTTAATTGGAAGTGCTGGAGTGATTCCATTTACTTAGTTGCAAACTTTGAAGTATATTAAATAAAATCCTTAGAATGTATACTTTTTTCCCCTAATGTTTATTAAGTCTGCTATACTTTTCATATTATTAGTGGAATGTAATAGGTATTACGTTTAAATTTAGAAAGGTTCCCAATGGTGGTCCCAGGCTTATATATTATTTAGGATAAGTACACTTTTGAGATTTTTAAGGTGCTTATACTTATTATAATAATGGATATGAGTTCCTATTAGGTATTTAATTGTTATAAAATTCCTCAGCTTCTAAAATTCACACTACTTTGTGATCTTTCTTTCTACATTAATTGAGAATGCCATTATTAATGGTTATTTACAGAGTTCATTTGTTCAACATAAGATAACTGCTTAAAACATTTTCATAATTGAATATTATATATACATAATGAACAAAAGTGTATAATATACTATCTTTTAAAAATATTATAGAATTCTAAGGACATTTCTAAATTTTCATAAAGAAGAAAATTGGTTTAGCAATGAAAGGCAGAAAATTTTTTGGTCTGCTTTGATGTTGATTGTTGTATTATGCCGAGAGGCTGTTGACTATTTCTTCAGTATTTGGAAATTTTGATAAGAATGTTATCCCTGACATTGTGTTCTATGTTTATCATCTAGAGAGATGGAGTGCTGGCATACATTGGGAATTTTCGCCTGCTTGCAGAGCTTTCCAGCCCTTTTGTGAATCAGCGGTAGGTTACTGATGTCATTATTAATATTTTATTTTTATTTTTTTATTTCAAAATATTACAGGGGTACCAATGTTTGCCTGTTCAAGCCCTGTGCCCATTTTTTATCTGGGATTTTGTTCTTGTTAAATTATAGTAGTTCCTTCTGTATTCTAAATATGCTTCATCAGATATATTAGTATGGTTTGCAAATATTTTCTTTCATTCTATGGGTTACCTTTTCACTCTGTTGATTGTTTCCTTTGATGTGCAGAAGTTTTTAAAGTTGATGTGGTCCCATTTGTCTGTTGTTGTTTTTGTTGCCTGTGCTTTTGGTATCATAACCAAAAAATCATTACCAAGTCCCATGTCCTTGTTTTGTTTTGAGACAATGTCTTACTCTGTTGCCCAGGCTAGAGTGCTGTGGCATCGCCATAGCTTGCTGCAACCTTGAACTCCTGGGCTCAAGCAATTCTCCTGCCTCAGCCTCCCATGTGGCTGGGAGTACAGGTGTGCACCACAACACTTGGATAATTTTTCTATTTTTTATATTCCCACAAACAGTGCACAAGGGTTCCAGTTGTTCTGCATTCTTGCTAAAACTTATTATTTTCTGTTTTTTTATAGTAGCCATCCTAATGGGTGTGAGGTGATTATTTTACATGGTTTTGATTTGCATTTTTCTGTGATTCATGATGTTGAGCATCTTCTCATACGCTTGTTGGCTATTTATATATCTTTGAAAAATTGCCTGTTTTTTCTTGTCTTTTTTCTTGCCAAGAGTAGGGGTGAGAAGGGGGTGGTGTTTCTGCCCCAGACAGGAGAGAAGAGATTGCAGATCTGCTGCTTAACCTTTTCTTTCCCAAATATTTATGGACTATCTTATTTTGTTTGCCAGTGTTCCATGTATTATAATCTTATTTCTTCAAGAAGACAATCGGTTCCTTGGGCTTGAGGCCATTTAAATATTTTAAAGAAATATTTCTTCTGCAATCCTCAAAGACTCTGATAATGTGAAAGCCTAGAGGGAAGAACATGTTCTTTGATGTCAAAAGACCTGGATTCAAATCCAAGCTTTCCCACTTACCATGTGTATAAGTAGAAGATGATTTAACTTCTTACAGCCTCAGTTTTCTTACCTATAAAATAGAGATAATGATACCTAGAGGCCTCACAGTGTTTTTGTGAAGATTAAATGGGATTATGTATGGAGAGCACGTGACACAGTACTTGCCATTCACTGTGTATTCAGGAAGTGCTGAATCTAGCATGTATTCATTGTGCCAAAACCTAAACACTCCAAGTGCGTGGTTTATATCTGCCTTCTCTACTTTATCATGTCCTTTTTGCTGTTTAGCCCATTGTAATTAGGCTTCTTGTTCTGCTGTTTTGCTGGAACTGTTTCGTTAAAGGCATCAATGACTTCCAGTTGCAAAAACCAGTGAACTCTCCTTGGGGCCTGTGGTGTTGTGTCTCTCTCTGGACTTTATTCTGTTGACCACACCCATGAAAGGAAAGGCAAACCCCTTTGGAAGGGCAAATCCCTTTCCTTTCATGCACTGCATTCACCTGTTGTCACTGTATTTCTCTATTCATTCCTTTTTAGTCTTTTTTGGTAAGAAATAGTTTCCTAGATGCCGGGGTTCCACTGGGCTCTCTTCTGGGCCCAGGATCTTCTGTATGCTTCTCTGTAAGTTAGTTCTTCTCAAGGCCTCAACTATTACCTATTTGCTCATCTTGGTGTAATGGACTATGGACTAGTTTTGGAATCAGATAAACTCAAGTTGCAATTCAACTTTGCCACTTCCTTGCTATGACCTTGGACAAGTTGCTTAACATCCCTGTATCACAGTTGTTTTCTACATAAAAAGAGCCTATTTAGCATTACCTTCTTCTTTGTATTCTAGTCAAGTGTTTTCTCCTCTTGGGTAGCATATCAAGTTCAACGTGTCTAAAACAACGCAGCGTGTTTCCCCTGTGTGCTCTTGTTCAGCGCGTGGTCCGGCTGTCTGCGCGGTTACCCTGCTGGACACGTGGGAAGCATCTTTGACTGTTTTCCCTCACATTTGCTGCACCATTGGGTCCTACCGTATCACCTCCTAAATACTCCTCACCTTTGCCACCTCTTCTCTTTCTCCACTGTCCGTGCCCTAGTTCCTCATCTCCTGCCTGGCCTGCCTTACCTGCCTCCAGCTCTGTACTGTTCAGTAGAGTAGTCACGAGCCACATATGACTATTTAGATTTAAATCATTCAAAATGAAATAAAATTAAAAATTCAGTTCCTCAGTCTGACTTTTGGCATTTCCAGTGCCTCGTGGCTCTGCGTGTCTAGTGGCTACTGCATTGAGCAACACTGTAGTACAGGCGTGTTTCATAGTGCAGAGTTCTCTGGGGCAGTGCTGCTCTAGGCCAGGTTGGCAAAGTATGACTCATGGGCCAGCCCCACTGCCTGTTTTGTAAATAATGTCATATCGGAGCATAGTCATGTTCGTGTGTCTGCTGTGACTGCTTTCACCCTCCAACGGCGGTGTTGAGTAGTTGTGGCAGAGAATGTGTGGCCTCCAAAGACCACTGCTTTAATGTGCACTCTCTGGCTCTTTGTGGAAACAGTTTTCTGGTCCCTCCTCTAGACCACCTCCCTGCCTCTAGTTCTGTTCCCCTTTCATCTCCCTTCTATAGCATTATCTTCCACAATGAAGATAATATTCAGCTCCTCTGGTTGAAACCTTGCAGTGGCTCCTGCTGCTGGTAGGATAAAATACGGGCTCTGTAATGTGACACAGAAAGCCCTCCACGGAGAGCTGTCTTATTTCCTTCTGCGACATTTCCTCAAACTCTCGTCTCGTCCCAGCTTGTTCGTTTGCTGGCAAGGCTTCCTGTCTTCTTACTCTTTATTCAAGACTCAACCCAGGGATCAGTTCCATCATTAAAATCCATCTCTTTCCAGGACGGATTGGGTGCCCCTTACGTGTGCTTTTATAATAGCAACATTATGTTTATATTACAACACTTAATATATTTTATTGTGAAGTTCCCTTTTTTCTGTTTCCTGTTTATTTTTACATTTCATTAGGTCAAGGGTCAAATTTTGTTAAGCTTTGCATGGTCCGGCATCCACATGTTATCTGGCACATAGTAGCCATCTCGTTGCATTTTGAATGAGTACTTCCACGAGGTAATAAGTTAAGCTTTAGCAAATTCTGTCTCTTGAATATGATTCTGATGATGAGATTTTGAAACAGGAAAAAGCTGACTTTGGCACAGGAACCTGTTTGTTTTTGTTTGAAATTCGTTTCAAGAAATCATAAAATTAGAGATAGTTTATTCTTTAATTTTATAGTAAAAAGTTATGCTATACCTTTATCTAAAAGCTTTGAATCCTTTGTAAGATAAGATGAGAACTGGGGTTGGAATGTGAGGAAGAAATGATCTCATCAGGCAGCAAGGAGATAATAACAAAATTGAGCACAGCTACTTAAGCACTGTCAGAGTTTTGCATAGTTTTTGTTGTTTTCTTTATTATTTGTGATATTTTTATGTTCTCTCCATTTTGGAGCTTTGCTTGATTTAGGAAGGCAACATGGAACGTATGTGGTGGAATATAAAGTAAAAGAGGACCATAGTAAAGTTTAGGCAAGTAAATTTCTGCTGCTGAGTAATACCCTCATGCCAGGTTTCTTTTTTTTTTTTTTTTTGAGACAGAGTCTCACTCTGTTGCCAGGGCTAGAGTGAGTGCCATGGGGTCAGCCTAGCTCACAGCAACCTCAAACTCCTGGGCTCAAGCAATCCTACTGCTTCAGCCTCCCGAGTAGCTGGGACTACAGGCATGCGCCACCATGCCCGGCTAATTTTTTCTATATATCTTCAGTTGGCCAATTAATTTCTTTCTATTTTTAATAGAGACGGGGTCTCGCTCTTGCTCAGACTGGGTTTGAACTCCTGACCTTGAGCAATCTGCCCGCCTCGGCCTCCCAGAGTGCTAGGATTACAGGTGTGAGCCACCACGCCCGGCCTCTCATGCTAGGTTTCTTTTGTAAAAAATAATTTAATGGTGGTAACGTCTTTCTTGCCAAATGTCCTTAACTGTTATGAGCACATAATCATTTTATGAATTTTATGAATTTTTATTAAAATGGCATACCTTATAAAAACTTCACAGCTATGTTCCTTAATGTGTTCATTCAGCATTTATTAAATACCTCTTTAGTACCTAAATGTCCCAGAGCATGCTTTCAGGGAGCTTCATATATAGCATCTGGCTTCATTTCTGTGTTTGAGAAAATAATACTAAAAAATATAAAATAATGAGGTAGTAAAACATGACATGTGAAAAAGAACCCCCTCCCCAAAAGAAGTGCTAGTATTAATGGTGTAAACAATGATTCTCAAACTTGTTGGTCTCATAAGTTATTGAGGACCTGAATGATTTCTTTCCTGTGGGTTGTATCTATTGATATTTACCACATTGGAAATAAAAATGGAGATGTTTAAAATATTAATTCATTTAATACTAACAATATTGCATGTCAACACAGTTTTTTTGTGTGTATACATGACAAGTACATTGCCAAAAACAAAAAAATTTCATTGGGAATAGTGTTAGTGTTTTACATTTTTGCAATCTCTTTATTGTCTGGAATGATTGAATTCAGCTGGATTCTCAAGTCTGCTTCTGTTTTCAGTCTGTTGTGATATGTTGTTTTGGTTGAAACATAGGAAAAATATCCAGCCTCCCCGAGTTAATAATATAGTAGGAAAAGGGAGGAGTATTTTAGTAGCCTTTTCAAATAATTGTGGATATTCTTCTTTAATATATCACTGAAGTATACCAAGAGGTAGTTTCTTAAAGGGTAGTTAAATGTGGACTCACACCGTATCAATGAACTTTTTGCATTCTACTACATTCAGATCCATTGGTCTCTCTTAGGCTTTGAATCTTTTATCCATGCATAATCTTGATTCATCCTGTCTTCGTCATTTGGAAAATATTGGTTCACTGAGTTATGTAGGTCTTCAAAATGTTAACACATTTATTAGATGACATTAAAAAAAACCACATTAGTTAATATCATCAGAGATCTTGTTAGAAAAGTCTTTACATTTTGGAAAGCTGTCAGGCTCACAGTGGCAGATACAAATTTTCCAAAATTCTTCTTTTCATTTGAAAGTTCAAACTTTGTTATCAGCAACAAATACTGTCAGTTGCTTTCCTTAATGTGATAAGCCCACTTTCTTCATTTTTGAGACAATACCTGCCAAATGCCTAAGCAACCACAGTTTGTTGTTTAAGTAAAAATGGTATTCCATGGAAAAACCGGGTAGTTTAGCTTACAGTTCAAACCATCATCCAAGGGTTTTTCCTCAAGATAACCATGGTGCTTTGTAGCAGAAGTGCTTTTTGTGTACTTCCCATTTTTTTCATACAGAATACTAAAAAGGCACTTACTCAAAGGTCATAATTTAATTAAATCAGTAATTCTTATGGCTTCACCAAAGGTATTCCTAAATGAAATTGTTTTTTCCCTTTTTCTGATTTTATTTTTGTTTTTAACTGCAAGTCTGTGGTGGTGAAGAATGCAGTGGCTACTAATACCATTTCTTGCCATTGCCTTAACGTGTGCTAAGACACCGATGGTTTTTTCCATTAGTGCATTGAACCGCCAGTGCAGAAATCAGCACAGCGAGAAAGGTAAATAACATTTTAGCATTATTATAAAAATAATTTTCCCTTATAGACCTCCTGAAAAGGCCTCAGGGGTCCATGGACCACATTTTAAGACCTATTATTGATTGATATTTGTCATGCAAGGCTTCACAGAGAAGGTGGGACACACTCTTATTAAGTTTTAGGACTTTTTAAAGAAGTGGATGGGGAAGGAAAGCCCTCCACTCAGGAAGAAAAGAATAAATATAGGTTTTGGAAAAGTGGAGTGAACATGCTGTGGGAAAGAGAGAGTGTGTAGACTTGTAGGATCAGAGAGTATGTCTTAGGAGGAGGACGAGTAGCCATAGAGGGTGCTGAGTGCCTGGGAGCACTGACTGACCTTGACCCCCAGTGGACAGTGAGACTGTGTTATCGTGGAGAAAGACATTCTGAAAAGAGCACTGAATGATTATAACTTTTGGTATTTGTAGGATAGATTATAACATTGGAGACAAACACTTAGGCAAGGAGGCTAGCATCCAGGTCTTAGTTATGTGAATGAATGGTATAATTTCATTAGTTCAGAAAGTACATAAGAGTCCACATTAGGCTGTGGGAATAGAGAGGTGAAAAAAATAGAGGTTTTGAAGGAAGAAAAATGAGATAGGCGGTAGACAAAAAATTAGAGATAGAAAATAGGGATAAATTTAAGATAAATTTATCTTATCCAGAAAAGTGGGCCCACAAGAAGTGATAGGGAGTTAGGAAGATGAGAAGGGAAGGTGGTAAGTAGAGATGCTGGATTGCTGGATAAGAGGACACACAGAGCATCTGAGTGGAAAGTTACTAAGAGCTGGAGTGAGGAATGTTGGAATGATCAGCAAAGAGGTGATATTTTAAGCCACGAGAAAAGATGGAATATAACAGATACAGTTGAATGCCTAGAATCAGGAAGAAAGAGAAAAAAAGAGTAGATATAATGAAGGATTAATTTAAAAGTAGTAGGGGAAACCAACATAATATTGGGGTAGAGAACAACTCTTCTAAAATTAAGTTCCTGAGCTAACTTTTCAGGGTTAATATTTCTTAAACACAAATGTTTACATGCCTGAACAAATGACATTTGCCAGCCAGGGCATAAGTAGGGTCTGCTCATGGCCCAGTGCCTTCTAGCAGAGTCTGAGAAGCGGTACAGCATCCAAATCCTTATTGGAGTTCTTCCAAAGATACTAACAAAGATCCAGTTTGTTACTCACAACAGCACTTCTTAAAATTCTCTTCGTTCCTCTTGAACGCGCAATATCTCCTGGACCTCGCGGCTTTCCCAAGGCTCTTTCAAACTTCTGACTGTCAACTCCCAGCTCTGCCAAAACGCACCAAGCCAGTGCCATGCGGGGACTGATTCTTTGCCCCCATCTTCTTTTCTCACTTTTCTTTCTTTCTTTCTCTGCTTTCGAATAGCCCTCCCTCCTCTAATTCAGATGTGAATTAGACCAAATAGTTCCTGTTTTTTACACCACTTATAGTGAGTAAGTACCAAACTTGTACACAATCACCTCCCAGGAAATTTAATAGAAAGTTCAAGTTCCTTTATACAGGCAAGGAGAGAAAGTGCTTAAATGACCAAAGACAGAATTTTCTCTGTGGAGCCGGGGGAGGATTGCAAACACACACAGTTTGCTATATTCTCTTTGCTACCTGTCTTAGCAGTAGCTGTAGATGGTGGGTAAGAGAGTGTGTCCTCCCTCTCTCCTTTCTTCCCACATGTGTGCCTGCCTTCTTCCCCCGTGCCCTTGCCTTTTAGATTCAGTACATGTCTTCATAGGCAGTTGGCCTTCATTTGTCGGAATGAAAGAATATTCTAATTAGGTAAGAAGAGGTGGATGCCAACAAAATAAGTGATTGTCTGTCATGGGAGAGGAAGGTAAAGAAGACAGTTAAGTAAATATTACTTTACCTTGAATTAATATGTGGGTTCTTTCTTTTGAAAGAAACTGGCTTAAAGACCAAGCTCTGGTCAGATGGAAATGTTGGCAGAAATTAAACACAGGGATTCCACAGTAAAGCAAAAGGATAAGTTCTTTAAGTTTAGGTTTGTAGGTAATTACATTTCTGGACAACCAAAAATTTGGAAAGTGCATGAAGTGTTTGGAGAACAGGAAGCAGTCTGGGCGTAAACATAGTGGAGGACTTGTGACATTGAAGGGAAAAGCCTAGAAAGGTAGAGTCAGGGAGACCAGTTGGGTTACTATAGTCATTTAAGTAAGATGCTGAGGACCAAAAATTATTAATGTGATGGCAGCAGTGGGAATGGGAGGAGTCGGGGGAGGAGTAGAAAGAATTCTAGGAGATAAAACAGACAGGGCTTTGGTAATAGACTGTGGAAATAGTCCAGGATTCTGATTTGGGTGACTGAGTTGATGGTGATCTCATTGATTAAGATTGGGATGATCAGATGAGAGAACAGGTAGTTTCCTCTGGCAATGGGAAAGGGGAGTTTGGGCATTGGCCTTAGGCATGTTGAGTTTTATACGTATTTGAGAATTTGCGGTTTGTCAGGTAAAGATGCCTGGCAAGAAATTAGAAATAAGGAACAACAAGCAGAACTCAAGAGAGCACTTGAAACCAGAAGATTTGTGTCATCTAAATACACAGGGTTGTGGAGCCCCTGAGAATGGGTGAAATGGCCTTGGTAGAGCATCCGGAAAGAAGTGGTCCCTAGGAAGCAGAAAGGGACAGGCAGAGGAAGTGAAGTCTGATGCTTAACACAGAGTTAAGGAATCAAGAGGAAATATTAATAGTATCGTGGCAGTCAAGGAGAGAGAGAGGGAGTATGGTGGTTGGCAGTGTCATAAGCTATACAGAGGTCAACGGGATGAAGGCTAAGATGAACCCACTGTCTTGGTTATGAGGAAGCCACTGGTGACCAATTTCTTTTGCAGAGAGATCCATATTGTACTGGATTTTGGAAAGTAGTAAGAATGTCTGTGAATATGCTGTTGACTCCTCTTTCAAAAAGTTTGGCAAGGAAGGGAAGTAGAGAATAAGAGATTTTTGGATTAGAAAGAATGGAGCATGTTAGTAAGGGAGAAGAAAGAATCAATTTATAGATGGGAAGCTTGGTGGAGCAAAGGAAAGGGGATAATTACTTGAATAAAGTCTCAGAAGGTAGGTATTCTTCTGAGTCCGAAGGTAAAGGTACCTGAAAAGAAGTTTTGAGATCTTGGGGTCAGAATGGAAGGAATTTGTGGTTGATGGACTGTAATATAGTTGACCTTTGAACAACATGGATTTGAACTGCACACATCTGCTTGTACATGGATTTTTTTTCCAATAAAAGTCACTCCAAATGTGCCTGCCTCTCCTGGCTCCCCTTCCACATCTCCACCTCTGCCACCCCTGAGACAGCAAGACCAACCCCTCCTCCTGCTCCTCCTCCTCCTCCTCCTCAGTCAACGTGAAGACACTGAAGATGAAGATCCACTTCCACTTAATGAATAGCAAATATATTTTCTCTTAAGATTTTCTTAATAATATTTTCTTTCTCAAGCTTGCTCTATTGTAAGAGTATATATAATACAGATACAACATGTGTTAATTGACTGTGTTATTGGTAAGGCTTCCAGTAAATAGTAGGCTATTCGTAGTTAAATTTTGGGGAAGTCCGAAGTTATGTGCAGATTTTTTACTATGAGGGGAAGCAGCATCCCTAACCCCTGTATTGTTCAAGAGTCAACGGTATCTCTGTAATAGAAGAGGCTAGTTCCTCTGGTGGGGTTGAGATGCAGAAGTTACTGAGGAAGGGAAGTGACCTGAGTGAGAGGACCTGTTTGGAAGCAGTTGTATGGAGAATATGGAATTAAGTAAACGAAATGTCAAGCCAGTTTGAAAATTCAGCTGATGTTTATATCTTTTAAAAATATATCTGTGCCATTTATCTTAATATATGAAGATAGGGGTAATAATAGTTATTTATTGAACTCATGAGGGAGTTCTTACCATGTGTCATAACAGCTTCATAGTACTAAGGTACTATCATTATACTCATTTGTAGAGATAAAAGTGAGATATACAAGTCAATACAGAGAGAGATAAGACCACCCCCTGCTAAGTGGCAGAGCCAGGCTTTGAACCCAGGCAGTCTGACTGCATAGCACCGTACCTGCTCTTCCTGGCATACTCCACCGCCTATGGAAAGCTGGCCTGGTGGAACAGCAGAGAGAGGCAGGGTGGGCGGGATAGCTGCTGCGGCAAGAGAATTGGAGGTGTTGCAATGTGTGTTCTGCGTGTTCTGATGTTGACTTTGAGTTCAGATGAAGTAGCAAAGGAAGTCCAAGTGTGGAGGCTGATAGGGATTTGAGAGTTTGGAGGTCAAACAAGTAGTTTAAGTGGAATTAGGTGAAATGAAATAGGAAAGGCTTATGATTAAAGAGGAATGGGTTATTTGAGTTTTGGCATTTCTTGAGGAATCTCAAGGCCACCCTGTAGTCAAAGAAATGAATGGCTAAAGGAGAAGAAGTGAGGTCTTGGAGAAGAGAAGGCTGGAGGATAGGTGATCTGGACCAAAGGTGTGGGTGGTACTGCTTCAGTGATGTTTTTCCTGTTTGCAATATTATTTTTATTAATTTGACTGTTGCTGTCTAAATAGCTTCTCTTTTAATTGTCTTGAATAATTTACCCCTTCTCTTTTCATCCTACACATACTTAAAAATTGTAATATTAATACATCTCTTATTCTATAAATTATTCCTATTTGATATTTTAATCTCTCGGTAAGATAATTTGAGGCTTTTTCATTGTTAATTTTTAGTTTCTTAGCTTGAGGAGTTTCAGCTTAATCATGACTAATTCAGTCAAAATGAATATTAAGATACATGGATATGTTTTACTGCCTTTACAATTTAACCTCTAAAACAATGATGTAAAATTAGGCGAGGTAGTTTTTTTTTAAGGAGGAAAAAGTAGAATGGAGCAAATGTTCACTGAACTTTTAAAAAATAAAGTTTTTATTTTAGAATAGTTTTACATTCGCAGAAAAGTTGCAAGGATGATACAGAGGGTTCCCATATAACCCACATACAGTTTCCCCCATTGTTGGCATCTTATGTTGCTATGGTGCAGTTGGTACAATTAACAAACTGATATCGGTTTATTCTTACTAAAGTCAATACTTAGATTTCCCATCGCGTCTCAGCCTTTTGGCTAAGAATTTCCTTAGTTGTTGCCCAGTGTCCCTTTTCTGTCCCAGTACCCCATCTAGGATACCCTGTTACATTTAGTTGTCACGTCTGCTCAGGCTTCTCTTGGTTTTGACAGTTTCTTAGATGTTCCATGTCTTTGACCTTGATGGCAATGAGGAGTCCTAGTCTGGTGTTCTGTAGAAATGTCCCTCAATTTGGGTTTCTCTGCTGTTTTTCTCATGATTACACTGGGGATTATGGAGTTGAGGGAGGAAGACCACAGAGGTAAAGCGTCAGTCTGATTACTTTACACCAGGACTGCACGCTGTAAACATGACGTCACTGTTGACGTTAGCCTGGTTCACCTGGCTGTGGTGTTTGTCAGGCTTCTCCATCGTAAAGCTGTTCTTTTTGCCCCACCTTCCCTTCCATACTGTACTCTTGGGAAGGAAGTCACTGTGTGTGTTAGTCTGCTAGGGCTGCCATAAGAAATGCTACAGACTGGGTGGCTTAAACAATGGAAATTTGTTTTCTCACAATTCCGGAGACTAGAAGTCCAAGATCACGGTGCCGGTAGGGTTGGTTTCTGGTGAGGCCTCTCTCCTGCTCTTGCAGAAGGTGCCTTCTCTCTGTGTTCTCACTTGGGCCTTTTCTTTGTGCACACAAAAGGACAGGGGGAGAGGGAGAACTTTGGTGTCTTTTCCTCTTCTTAATAGGACATGGATTTTATTGAATTGGCGTCCACCCTTATGACCTCATTTAACCTTGATTACCTCCTTGAAGGACCTATCTCCAAATACAGTCAGTCACACTGGGGGCTTAGGGCCTCAACATGAGAATTTAGGGGGACACAATTCAGTCTATAAAGATATACTCAGCCCACACTTGAGGAGGAGGGAGTTATGCTTTACTACTTTGACGTGCAATATCTACATAAATTATTTGCAGTTATTCTGAACAGGAGATTTATTTGTTTTCTCTTTATTCATTTGTTTATATCAGTAGGGACTACTGGTATTTATACTTTGGGGTATACTCCAATACTATATTATTTATTTTCTTGCTCAAATTGTTCATTTTTGACCTCAAGAGCTCTTTTAGTTGGCTTCTGTGTTCCTCTGACATAAAAGACATTTTATTTTTTGAGTACTTCCCTCCTTTCTAGCAGGGGTATGTCCTACTTTGTAATACAGTTAGATTCTTTTGTCACAGTCGGCATCCCATCTTGGCATCCCCCAACCTCTTAATTGATTTTTCAGAATTTTGCACATATCAGGGTCACTCTTTGTACAGTTCTATAGGTTTTGACAAGTACATAATGTCACGTATCTATCACTGCAGTATTACGAAAAATGGTTTCACTACCCTAAAATATGTCCTGTGTTTTACCTGTTCAGCCCTCTTCCCGAACCCCTGGCAACCCACTAGTCTGTTTTCTGTCTTGATAATTTTGCCTTTTCCAGAATGTCCTATAAATGGAATCATACTGTACGTAGCATTTTCAGCCTGGCTTCTTTCACCTGGCACTTAAGATTCATCCATGCTGTTACATGAATTGGTAGTTTGTTATTGCTGAATAGTATTCCATTGTCTGCATGTTCACCACCGTTAATCCGTTCATCTCTTGAAGGACATCTTGGTTATTTCTAGTTTTTGACAATTATGACTAAAGCTGGTATAAACATGGGGTGTGCAGGTTTTTGTGTGGACATAAATTCTTAAATCAGTTGGAAAAACACCTAGGTGTGTGATTGCTGATGTGTGCTATGAAAATGTTTAGCTTTATGACTGCTAAACTGTCTTCTAAAGTGGCCGCACCATTTTGCATTCCTACCAGCAATAAGTGAGTGTTTCTGTTGCTCCATGTCCTCAACTGTTATTGTCAGTTTTTTGGATTTTAGCCATTTTAATAGGGGTGTGATAGTATTCTTACTGCTTAAATTTATATTTTCTAATGACAGTGTTGAGCATCTTTTCATATGCTTATGTTCCATCTGTGTATATTTTCTGATGAGTTGTTTGTTAAACTCTTTTTCCCATGTTTTAATTTGGTTGTTACTGTTGAGTTTTAAGAATTCTATGTATATTTTATCATATGTGTACATTGTGCTTTATCATATATGTTTATCATAAATATTTTCTCCCAGGGTGTGGTTGTCTTCATTCTCTTAACAGAGGAGCAAGTTTTTCATTTTAGTGACGTCCAACTGATCAATTTTTCTGACATGGATTGTGCTTTTGGTGTTGTGTCTAAAATATTATTACAAAACCCAAGATCATACGGATTTTTTCCCATGTTTTCTTCTGGAAATTTTATAGTTTTGCATTTTACATTTAGGTCTATTATCCATTTTGAGTTAATTTTTGTGTGTGGTATAAGGTCTCTCCTAAGTTCATTTTTCTACATATGTATACACAATTTTGCACAGTTTGTTGAAAAGACGTTCATTCTCCATTGAATAACTTTTATGGGGCTTTGTCAAAAATCAGTTGGGTAGTATATTTGTGTGGGCTTATTTCTCAGCTCTCTGTCCTGTTCCACTGATTTGTTTATTCTTTCACCAATGCTATGCTGTCTTGATTACTGTAGCTTTGTAGTATATCTGGGGAAATGGGTGGCGTGAGTCCTCCGACCGTATTCTTTTGCAGCGTTGTGTTGGCCATTGTAGGCCCTTTGCCTCTCCATATAAATGTTAGGGGGACAGTCACTGAATTTTAAAAACTACAAACTAAAATTAAAATGGTTACTCCTCAGAGATGCAGTATCAACGGGATGTTTCTTTAATTCTTTTTTCAGATGGTTCTTTGAAGCTCTAAAATATCCTAAGTTTTCCAAAGCTAATGTCATCAATGGAATACTCATGACCGTGGTGTTCTTCATCGTGCGGATTGTCTCAATACCTCCTTTGTATGGCTTCATGTATTCCGTGTATGGAACAGAACCCTACAGAAGGCTTGGATTATTAATCCAGTGTTCCTGGATCTCTTCCTGTATTGTTTTGGATGTGATGAATATCATGTGGATGATCAAAATTTCCAAAGGGTGCATCAAAGTCATCTCTCTCATCAGACAAGAGAAAGCCAAAAATAATCTTCAGAATGGAAAACTTGACTAACGGTGTGCTATCAATAAGCAAACTTCATCACTACCCATCATTTTATCTACTGATAGGATGAATTCTTGGCATGTTTTTGTGCTTCTTTATTAATTATAACTGTTATTCAGGTTTTTGGTGTCTTGTTTTTTTTACTTTTAGAAAAGAGAAACTAAAATTTAGTTTTCATTCTAAGATTTCTGCTTTTCTTCTGCATTATTTATAAGCATGGATAAAATCTTAAAGGTTTGAATAAAAATTATAAATATAGTAGTGAATCTTTCCAGAAATCTCTTAACCTGCATTGGTATTTTTCTCTGTAGAAAGAGGACTATGATAATTTGGTGCACTTGGTTTTATGTCACCAATTTTGCTGGAAGAACGAGAACTGTTTTTAAATCTGTAAATAGCTCTTAACATTTGTTGTCAAGCACTCTTTTCTTACTTTGGCTGCCAACACCTGTGTAGGGTTTAATTTCTAAATTGTTGGCATGTTCTTTTTCTTAGGCTATGTAAGAGTGATATATTTTTCATTTCTGATATGCAATCATCATCTACTAACAATGAAATATTTTACCACTTGGGGAATATTTCATTAGTTAGGTATGGAAAATACTTATTTCATTTTAATATTTTTCAGAGGTCACTTTATTATTTCTATTTTTAGCATTTTATCAAATTACTGCATTTTTATGTTATAGTAAGGCTTCAGACAGATCTTATAGATCTCCTTAAGAGATGAATTTCTCCTAAAAATGCATGTTGATAGATGACTATTTAGGGCCTATGGCTAATAGGAAGAATCATTAAGAAAAAAAGCTTTAACACTATTATCCCTATCTGCTTCCCTTGCATTTTTCTGTGAAAAATTATTTCTATTTGCAAAATATATGAGTTCAGAACCCAACATCATCAGCACCAAAGTCTTATGCAATATGTATTTATTGTGCTTCTAAAATAGGCCTCTTCTTGATGAGAACTACTACAAAAAAAACAGTTCATATTTTACTCACAATTTACACCCAAGATTGCTTAGTCAGCATTTTGAGTGCTTTGCATTTCTATCTTTCTTAAAGGACAGGAAGAAAATAAGAGAATTTAATCCAAGTATTCTGATTATCAAAATTATTGTCTGGTTATGTGAAGACATATGACTGCTGGGGTGTGTGTGTGTGTTTGCTTTTACTTTGGTTCTTGCAATCTAAATACAAACATATATATTTATCTATTATAGCCTTTATTTATTTTTTCAAGTACTTGACTTTAATGATTGTTCTTACCTAAGGAAAAAAGAAATTTAATTCAACTGGTGGTGAATACTTGAACTTAACTGAACCCAAGTCAAAAGATCTAATCCATTGGGTTTCCCAGTTTGAAGGAGAATGTTTGACTCATTTTCAATGTTCATGCTATACTGATGAAGGAAGGCTAGCTAAATATAATCAAGACCTTTGATTTGATTTGATTTGATTTGGTTATCGAGTACAGATAGAGCCTGATGAGTTTTAAAACATTTAAAGAAGGGAATTGAAATCTCAATCAATAACTAAATGATAAAATGAGATTGATTGGCTCACACAAGGCACATTTATTTTCGAAAGAATTAAAGTAATGTAAAATAGTTATCTGTTTTTAAAAGTTAATATTACATTGATAATTTGTTACTAAATTTAGTGCTGTCTACATCATAGGCACTTATATATATGTTTGTTGGCTAGAGGGGATAGGAAAGCAAGTGATTTTATCTTGTTCTTGCTCTTTTGCAAGAAAAGTAGCTTTTTAAAAAAGGAAAACGTTTATATTATAAAACTATTTTGAAAATTCATTCGTTTGAAAGAATAAAAACCTTGAAAAGAAATAAACGTTGAAATAATATTTTTGACTCTGGATATTTCTATAGTTCTAAACACAGATTTTAAACCCACCATCAAAATGAAGATATAAAGCTATGATACCAGTAAGTCTGCATGTAGCAGTTTCAGTTTTTATAGTTACTGTTTCATGTTTAAAACTTCATTTTTACTTTCATTAGCGTTACCTTTCATTGGTATAGCTGCTACTAAATTAGTATATTTAAAATATTAAAGTTCTGAACTGAGTTATTCCCTTAGCAATCCAAACCTTATGCTAGCTGCATGACAGTTAATTCAACATCAGGATTCAATATCCAAAAGTGGGTTCTGAATATTTCCTCATACAACAGACATAAAATGGAAATGCGACTACAAACTGCCATGCTACTTTAAGTCTGACCTTTACAGGAGATATACTTTGCTGTTCTGTGAGTGTATCCTCCTCCCTAAAATACATATAAGGACAGAACATATCATTTATGAAACGATGAATTTTTTCATTTATTAAATGACAAACTTTTGCTAGACATTTTAGATATTAAGTATTTTGACTACATGGATTAATTTAAATGATTCTATTAGGCATTCTGATATTTAACAACTCTATTAAAATATTTATAGAAGATAAAAGCAAATTGGTATAAATTTTTAAGCAATTCTATTTTTGTAGAAACGGTTAGTGACAACCTATAATTGTAAAGATGTTCTTTGAATGTGTAGAATTCTAGAAAATAAAAGTTCTTGTGAAACTTAAAAAGGAATGAAAATCAGCTTATAGCATGCAAGATCATAGATCTTGCATTGAATTTTTATTTGAAAGTGTAAAAATTATGAGTTTTAGTTTATAGAGTTTGCATTCTTGTGTCTAAAATCTTTTTAAGGATTATTTACATTTATTTAAAACCCAAAATGGAGTTAAATGAGTCCAAAGAAATTAACTCATGCTTAAATTATGTTTTGATACCCTGTAGTAAGTTGAAATTAAATTTTTATTCCAACTGTTTGATTTCGTTATTTCGTGGACTAACCCTGTGTTAAGGAAAATAGTAAGTTATGTTGTTCCCATCCCTAACAGTGACTCTGATATATTATGGATGACCTAGGACTGTCTTAAAGGTCTAATTTTAAAAACTGTCTAGTTTATAGGTATTTGAATCAAATTCTTTTCTAAATTTTAATAATTTGACTCAAATCAAATTTTTACTAAAGTGTCAGTTTTTAAATTGTGTACTTTCTCGGAGGCACATTGGGCATTTGGAGAACAGTCCTTTACTGGTGTGAAGAGTCAGCTTTACTGTGGGTTGCACCGTGTGTTATCTGTCATGCATCCGGAAACATTCTTACGGAGATATAGAGGGGAAAGCATTGTAATGTGCATGTTTCTGTGTCATTTTTAAGCGAAATAAACATTCAAAAGATGCTATTACATATTTGAACAAGTTTCTGTTTCTAAGCCACTCTGAACTCCAAAATGTAGATGTGCATTTGAATTGGCTTTCAGTGGTTTAGCCTGTTAGATGAAATTGAAAAGTCCACAAATTTGTTAACATCATGGATAATACTTCATAGAAGTTTCTGTATTTGTATACGTTTTGGATTCCAAAAGAAGGAAACTTGTATAATTTTATCAGAAGACGGTCACAGGGATTCTTAGTAAGTACTGAGCCAGCGTAGTGATGGTACCCTTCCTGTTGTCTCCGGGGGCACACGCCTTCCCAGCCTTAAGTATAGCTGGCTGATGGCAGACACGCGAAAGCTCCTGAAAGTGAGTTCTGATGCAGAACACTTGGACGTGTGCAGGAACAGCGAAGAGCTAGCAGGAGTAGGAGTCAGAGGAGACACTGAGACTGCTTTTCCCCTAATAGCCGTGACGGTCCTCCCTTGATCTAGAAATTTTCTCACTGAATCCTTCCAGACCTTCCATCCCTTCATCCTACTACCCCAAAGACTTGATCAGCACCTCCCTCCCTCATGCCAGCACCTTTCTCTGTCAACTTTTGAGGCTTTCTTATATATCTGTAAGCTTCCCAGTCTCTTGTGGAAAATTTAAAAGTTTACAAATAGGTTCTCTCATTGAAAAAAGCATTGTAGTAAATTTAAGGAGAGCTCAAACTATAATTTATTAAGAGGCTACAGGAAGCCATTCAGCATTTAATAATACCTGTTTACAACACGAGGCAAAGCTAATAATGTTACAGTTTTATTAAGAGACATCTCTAATCTCTTTCTTAAACTGGTTTAGCAGTAAGAGCTTTATAAGGTGTTTCAGCTGGGGATTTATTGTAGGCGTGTAAATTACCTAAATGTTATTTTAGGACCCCATGACAGGAGCTGGGAGGAATTGAGGTAATTCTTTGTTATGAGAGGGGGCGTTGGCTTGTGGCAGAATTATTTTCAGAGTCGTGCTCTTTAATAGGGCAAACTTTGCTATGGCAATGTTTCTTTAAAAACAAGCTTACCAGCAAATGGGATACTTGATGTTTTCCAAAATACAACATTCAAGAACTTAAGCCTTACACCTTTCCAGGCTGGACGTCACACAGCCTCTGCTTGCTTAGATAATGTCAGACCTTTATTAGAAGATATCTCGGATAGCAGTGAAGACTTGAAGGCAGCACCTAAAGACTGGTTTGTTTGCATTGAAAATGTTTACACTTCTTCTGAGCAGCAGTTTTTATATCAGGCCCCATATAAAAAACCAAAAACAATGAGAAATATTTCTAAATCTCAAAGATTTATAAGTGCAATACCTCTGGCTGAAAACTCATTAAACATCCTCTGTATATTTTTTTTCTTTCTATCTTTGTGTAATTCTTTCTGTAATTAAGTGTACATTAGAGTTGTTTGCTACTTCTCGGTTAGTGAAGCCTAAAAATAGAGCAGTAAATAAAATGTGCTATTAATTTTTCTGTTTCTTGCTTGGTTTGTTTCTGGTGTGATTCTGTCTACTTTTGACTTAAGGAATTTTGTGTAGATAATACTCTAAGTTGTAACTTAGGATAAGTTATGAGATTTTTTTTGGTAATTATAATTTGTAATAACATTTAGATATAGATTTTACTTGAAAAAGCTACTTGAAAACTGCAGCAAATGTCATAGCTATAGTGATACATATACAGTTTTTCCTGAGAATATGTAATATTTAATTGTCTTAAAGATTTTTGGAAGTCTTTCGAAATACACGTAACATTTTGAGAACATACCTTCTAATTTATTTCTGTAAGGCTGAAGAACTTTTATTTATAAAATATAAGATTAGATAATTTATAAATCAGTGTTACTAGGACTCATCAGTAATTAAAACAGCAATCTAGTATTCTTTATTTTGGTTCCTGGGTTGAGCTTCACTTGGAAGGATAATAAATGTCTAAGTGTTTCTGTTAAAATTTTGAAGTATTTGTATACATTATTTGCCATTTTAAGGTATATGCAAGTTCTAAGCAATAATCTGCATGTTATACAAGGTTGGCATAGTTTGTCATGACAAGTTTACTTAATTTTAAGAATGATAAAATCAACATTCTATAAATCACACATCTCTCCCCCTACCCCCATGATAACCTGGGGATTTTCTTGTGCTAGAACACTACTATAATGTGGTGCAAAGCTTTGTATTTTGTGAATTAATAAAAATCACATTTCATGCAAAAGTTTCTCTGCAAGATGTTTAATAGATGTTAATGAATAGATTGGTGATAAAATTACTTTCCTCAAATCATCTCTTCTAGCACCTGAATTCTAAAGGTAAGATTTTATTCCCCAAGATGCTTCTAGAACATGTTTACTTCCTTCCCTTTCCTTCTCCCCGCTGAGGTCTGGTAGCAAACCAGAAGGAGTTGCAAACATTGTAGTCATGATTGTTAATGGAAGGAATGGTGCTATCTAATCAATAGGCCCTTTTAGATTAAAACTTTGGCAGTTATGCTTTTAATCTCGTTACCTCTGTCCCTCAGGCCTCTCGTGTCTTTTGCCAAATGTCTTGGCTGGAATTCCTACCTTCTAAAATTGCCTGTGGTCTGAATCTTGCATCTTGGTCTGAGAATATCTAGTAGATCAGAAAGCAGAACACTAAATGAATCAAATACTGAAAGTGGTTTGGCCTTTGGAGAATATCGTGAGTCATGCTTCAGAACATGCCTAAAATGTTGTGTTAAGACTGGCAAAGGAACAGCTGAATTTCAAAATGAAAATAGCAGTCCCAGCTGTCAGTGGAGACAGGCCACAGGTGAAATCGCAAGTATTCAGAACCGCTGGAAGGAAATGTAAATGGGGTCTGTCTCCCACACTTCAAGAGAGGCCTCAAACGTGACTCACCCTTCATTCTTCTATTTTCTAGTCTTTTTCAAAGTCTGCTTACTGCTTCCTCTCCCCTGTGATGGTCCTTGAGCATGCACAAAGTAAATTTGGTAAACTTGATTTGGCAAATTTGTAACTTCTCCCCATGCTCGTCACTGATAACCTGACAGATGTTCCCAAATGTCCCTGCAAATTGGTCTCTTTAAGGACTGTGCACGCCACCCTCTGCCTGAGTAGCTGTGTCCCTTGCCTTTTTTGGCATACTCCTCTGAGATCCTCCCTGCCATTGCCAGATAATCTCTTCCTCTTTCCATCTACCTTCGGCTAAATTTGATTGCCACATCTAGTCTTGTTTTATCAGATCGTGGATTATACCAGCAGAAATAACCTGAGCAAAGGTTTCAAAAGGGACTTGTACAGAGGAATGGAAGGTAATATGGATGATGGGCTGCATTTCTATCGAGAAGAAAGACCAAAGGTAGATGGAAATTTGGACAGAATGACACAGAAGGAAGGGGGAAAGGATTTCAGAGAACAGGAAAGATAAGAAGATGCTGTGTATATATACATTGCATTTTAGGTGACAAGAACTGATCAAGAAAAATGAATATAGTAAAATTCCTTTACATGGTATCAGGGCATAAGAATTTTTACGACTTTTCTCAAAGCCAGGCATGGTGGCACGTGCTGGTGGTCCTAGCTACTCTGGAGGCTGAGGCAGGAGGATCGCTTGAACTTAGGAGTTCAAGGCCAGCCTGGGCAACATAGTGAGAACTTGCCTCTAAAAAACCAGAAGTTTAATAGCTTTTCTGTATTAAAATACAATATGTACATATTCGTTATATAGGCTTCTCTGTGTAGCTACGTAGGTATGTGTAAATACATATATCCACACATCCATACATATGTGCACATACACTTGTGAGGGACATGATTTGCCTTAGAATTTCAAAATTATATCTGAGAAAGAGCGTAGCTTCCCAGTGTTCTCCCCACCCTGCAACAGTCAGCTGCCTCCGTGCAGAGGCAGCGTTGGCGAAGCCGTGGTCCCGGCCGGCTGTCTGAGCTCGCAGGAGAGCGCACGTCCTGATCTGGTGTAGGCACCGAAACCCAAACTGCCCAACAATCAAGCATCCTGGAATGATCACGGTTGCCAAGCACGCTCACCACGAGAGGGTTTGGAAGATGAAGTAGAGCAGCTTCTGAAGCATGCTGTGCTGTGGACAGGGTGTGCGAACGGCTGAGACACAAGGGGGTAGGATTTTGTTTCAACTGTCAGTTGGAAAAGAGCAATTTGGCAAGAGTGAGGTGCCTAAAAGCTTACAGGAACCACGAAGGAGTATCTTAATCTCTCTGAGTCTTGGTTTTGTTATCTGTAAAGTAGTGTTTGAAGTGTCTCTGACATTCCTTCCAACTCTCCCATCCTATTAGCAAGCGCTTTAATTTGAAACGAGGTGATTAGAAAGGAACACGTGTAGCTTTGAAGGCTTAGTAGTATGATTTAAATGGCATTCGAGGGAGATTCTCAGTGTCAAATTAGATGAATAGAGTATCGAAGTAGGTTAAGTGACGAAGAACTGGCTAAGGATCTGCGAAGCGGTTAAGCCCAGTGGTTGGCCTGAGATAAGGAAGATTTAAAAAAGGGCTGGACCTGCGAGATATTGCACAGAGCGAGGGAAAAGGTTTAGAAAAAGGGAACCTAATGCATGACTAAGGCTGTGGAGCTGAGAGGAGACAGATGCCATGGGGTGGTGATGCAGGACTCAGTGGGGGGCTGGCGGCAGCTCTCATGGGATCCCGTAGATGCGAGGGGAAACATGCCAAGGTGATTTGCCACGAACGAGGAAGAGACGACACGGTGGTTAGACGAGCAGAGTGGAGCCTGCGACAGACTTCAACGTAATGACAGTGTTGTGCAGAACTTAACCTGGGAGAAAGAAAACACTCTCTCCGAGTGCCACACTGTTGTGGTTTTCATTGCTTTTCTGATTTCTGACCCAGCGTCTTGCCTTGACCCCTCATATCTGTGTAGTCCGGGTTCTTGACTGGCCACTGACCCATGGTTTCCTCACAGAGCTTTCAGATTCCTTGCCCTGTCCCTGACTCATGGCTCCCCATGGGGTCAGCCCAGCTCTGTCTAGGCAAGGAGTTTGGGACAGATCTAGAGATGATCGTAAGAGGGCCAAAGAATAAGGTCCTTCTCTGGAGTTTCAGGCTGCAGGTCCAGTAGCTGGAGGCCACCGTGGGCCGAGGAAACCCCAGCCTTGCGATGGGACTGGCTCCCCAGGCAGGGTGGTCTTTGGATGGTGAGAGAAGGGGCCGGAGTTCAAAGGGTGGACCAGAAGGAGCTGTGTATATGGGGGCAGAAGTGGAGGCTGCAGGGACCATGGTAGGTTTCCAGTTTGGGTTTATGCATTGTTAAGAGGGGAAATGGAAGAGGCACTTTTAAAACATTCCCTCTTGGACTGCCATACCGTCTTCTATTTGGTCTTTCTAACTCCGCAGTCTCCCCTCTCCACACATGCTACTGATGGAATCATCACTTCAGAATGCATCTTTAATTTGTGTCCTCAAAGTCTAAATTCCTTAAACTGAACCTAGGGTTCTTCTTTTTTTTTTTTTGAGACAGAGTCTCACTTTGTTGCCCGGACTAGAGTGCCGTGGCGTCAGCCTAGCTCACGGCAACCTCAAACTCCTAGGCTCAAGCGATCCTCCTGCCTCAGCCTCCTGAGTAGCTGCGACTACAGGCATGCGCCACCATGCCCGGCTAATTTTTTCTATGTATTTTTAGTTGGCCAATTAATTTCCTTCTATTTTTGGTAGAGACGAGGTCTCGCTCTTACTCAGGCTGGTTTCGAACTCCTGACCTTGAGCGATTCTCCCACCTTGGCCTCCCAGAGTGCTAGGATTACAAGTGTGAGCCACCGTGCCCGGCCCGAACCTAGGGTACTTGATGATATATATAACCCTATGCTATCTACTCAACCTCACCATCCACCAGAAAGTTCTCTTGGAGGGCGCTGTCTATCACATGCTCATCCAGCCCAGGCACTTGCATTTGCTGTCCTCTGGCCCGGAGGCCTTTCCTCTGTTACTGATCTACATCCTACTCATCCTCAAGACTATACAGTAAGGGAATGGTTCTTTTTTTTTTTTTTTTTTTTAACTATAAACAAAACAGGAAAATGTTCAGGTAGAGTTGAGAAGAATATGTTATTGCTTCAACATTCATTGAGCAATTGCTAGATTGTCAAGTGAGTTCCTGGAACAAGCAGGATAAATAAACTCATTCTTGATCGGCAGCCTGGATCTACAAGCTTCCCCTCCTGGGTGAGCAAGAGCCGGCAGCTCAGCTGCTGTGTTTCCTCTCAGCCAAGAGGCCCCCTCCCCCCACTGACCGGAGCAAGTAGTGGACACACAGCCCTCTGCAGGCTTCAGCAGACTTTGATGTTCTGAATAACTTGGTGCAAAGACTTTTAATCTGGGAATCTAGAAACCTGGATCTCACTTCTGTCTCTAACCATTTTGGGCAAGTGCTTTTACCTTTCTGGCATTTGTTTTTTTCCATCGGTAAAGTGTGGGTGAACGAAAGGCCCCTTTTCTTTCCAATTCCATCATTCTATGACTATGGTGATTAGAATCGAGGTTAGGGCACAGGCCAGGGCATGGCACCTGCATCAGACAGCACTTCCAGAAGACTGGTTTCATTTGTGTACGTTTTTGGAGGTGGCCTAAATCCTAACTTTGGTTTATGACTCCATCTGCCTCATTGTAAGAGGAGATGGTATCACTTACGATCAATAGACCTAGCCAAAAAGGCTTAGTATAATATTTGCTGAGTGTTTCAACATTCTTAGGGGAAAGAGATAAAGTTTTAATGATGCACTTTCCCACTATACTTGCTGCCAAGTTGAATTTTTTAATATTCTTACTAGGGTTAACCTCTGAAAGATGTAAACATCTTAATCATGGTATCCAAACATAAAACCCATTTTCTTTCCCACAATTAAATATAATTACCAGACTGGAAAAAAACAGATGACTAGTGAAAATGTAAATAGTAAGTTATTTATGCCTCTTTCACCAAAACAAAAAATTTGAATGCTCCGATTATCTTGAGAAGCAAGTCTATCACCAATGGGTCAAGTACCTTGGCTGACTGAGTGCTGGGACCTTCCATAAGATCAGGGCTTTCTGTAAGATTTCTGTGTTCTTAGTGACCCTAAATGTAGGCTTCTTGGTGAGTTTTGTGGAGAGTCAAGGCCAGGATGAATCAGGATGGGAGACTTATTACCACAATGTTTATTGTCTGTGACTTAGGTGGTACACTTTCTGTAACTTTATTGATCTTAAGCTGACTAGTGATGAAATTATCAATAGCAGATCCATTCCTGATTTTTATAATCAGTAGATGAACTCTGTAAGATACTATATCATAAAGGAAAGTGACATAAGAAGCAAATCTGCATTGTTCTAGGGAAAAATGTAGACGATTCTTTAGCATTATAATGAGCAACTAATTAGGATTTATGTTCTAAAGAATGGAGTGGAGAAAATAAATGTAACAGGACATTAATCTTTTTCTTTAAAAATGACTACTCTAAATGAAAACTTCTATAACACTAGACCATTATTTTTTTTTAAAAAAAGGGATCTAAGCTGTTTAAAAAGTGAAGCCAGAAATCTACACTCCATTGTTCATTCCTTTCATGACTTTCCAACCATTAGCTTCAACTCTTAAATATCCTTACCCTGAATCAAACCATTTTCTATGCTTTACCCAGGCTGCAGAGACCTTCTGGAAAATCATTCAACCCTGTGTACTGGGGCCACCACAAATTCAAGATCTCAGTCATTCCCTTAAAAAACATTAATTGAGCCAGTGCAGTGCCTCACGCTTGTAATTCCAGCACTTTGGGAGGCCACGGTGGGAGGACTGCTTGAGGCCAGGAGTTTGAAACAAGCCTGGGCAACATAGCAAGACCCTGTATCTATAAAAAATTTTTTAAATATTAGCTGGGCATGGTGGCAAAGACTGTAGTCCCAGCCAAGGGAGAAGGATTGCTTGAGGCCAGGAGTTCAAGGCTGCAGTGAGCTGTGATTGCACCACTGCACTCCAGCCTGAGCCTCAGAGTGAGACCCGCATCTCTTAAAACCCCAAAACAAAAACACATTAATTCTCTAGGTACCAAGGAAGGCAAAGGGTATAAATGGTGAACAACTGTCAGCATCCTTTCCCACAGGGAGATAAGCATCTGGAAAGGAATAGAGGTTGCAATGGACTAAATGTTTTGGTCCCCCCAAAATTCATATGTTGAAATCCTAACCCCCAAGGTAATAATATTAGGAGGTGGGGCTTTTAGGAGGTGATTAGGTCATGAAGATGGAGCCCTCATGGATGGGGTTAATGCCTTTATAATAGAGACCTCAGAGAGATCCCTCGCCCCTTCTGCCATGCGAGGTTACAGTGAGAAGACAGCTGCTTATGAACCAGGAAGTGGGCCCTCAGCAGCGACCAAATTAGCCAGAGCCTTGATCTTGAACTTCCCAGCCTCCAGAACTGTGAGAAATAAATTTTTTTGTTTATAAGCACCTACTTTATGGTATTTTGTTATAGCATCCTGAAAAGACTAAGTCAGAGGTAAGGAACAGGAGAAAGTATATCAAGTGACTCTGTAGGGTGTGGGGGGCCTTGGATCCCCAGATCAGGCACAGTGTTTCACACGTAGTAAGTTACTAGATAGTAAGTCAATTAAAAAATATTTATTCATGTATTTGGGGATGGGTATTAGGGGTCTCAATAGGGAGTAGGAAATCCTCTAAAACTGATTTATGTGAATAGCTGTACAACTTGGTAAATTTACTAATAACCATTTAATTGTACACTTAAAATGGAGTAAAGGCATGATATGTAAATTACACTTCAATAAAGAAAAAAATATTTATTCAGTATATACTAAGTGCCACGCTCTATTTTAGGCCCTGGAGATACAACAGTGAAGGAGGCAGATGAGGAAAACTCTGTGCTCTTAGAACTTACTTTCTAGCAAAGAGAGATGGGCAGTAAACAAAACAGAAAAAAGAAATAAACATGCAAGGTAGTTTCAGATGGTAACAGGTACCAGGAAAGAAACAGAGGAGAGTGGAGACCAAGGGGCATTTGAGAAAGGCCACTCTGTGGGGCTGGCGCTGTGCTAAGACCAGGAGAGATCTACAAGTGTTGCAAAGAACATTCTATGCAGAGGAAGCAGCAAGTACAAAGTCCCTGCGGTGGGGATGCTGTGGTGAGTTCAGTGAAACTGAGGCCAGTGTGATCAGAGTGTGGTCAGTGCGGGGATGAGAGATGGAAGCTGTGGGAGAGCTAAGGAGGCCGCGGATCTGGTGGGCTGATAGGCCATCCTAAGCTGCTTGACTTCCTATGCCAAGAATAAGCATTCCGGGTTCTAAGCAGTCCAGGGAAGATACGGTGTGGGCTTAAATCTAGAGTTTTGAACATCTTTTACCACAATCCACAGGAAGAAACATATTTTACATGGTGACTCAGTACACAAACACATATACAGGAACAAAAATTTCATGAGACAGTGTCTTTACCAGGAGCGATGCACTTTGAGATTCTCTATTCTCTTTCACGATAAAAGGAGAAATGCTGGTTGTCACCCAGGAAACTGATTTCATAACTCAGCGATGGGTTGCAATTCACTCTGTGTAAGACATTGGTTCAGACTAAAGTTGCGACAGTTGAGATGAAGAGAAATGGATGGATTCAGGATATATTTTAGATGTAGAGTTGATAGTAGTTGTTAATAAACTGCTTGTGGGAAGGTGAGGGGAAAAGCCACATAAATGATGATTTTAGCTTGAAAAATGGGACAATGGTGGTCCTAAGATGGGGAACACCAAGGAAGAAGCAGGTTTGAAGAGAGGGGTGAAGGAAGAAATCAAGACATCTCTAAATAATTTTGAAAATTCTGATAATAGATGTTCTCATGCATTGAGATTTGTAATATTGCTTAAGTTACAAGCCAACAATAAAATTTTTTTATGTAGACTCTAAAAAATTAAAATATTTTTAAATGTTAATTTTATTTTCATCCTAGAAATAAAAGCTGCTTACTAAAGTAAAAGAGAAAGAAATATGATCCATGGTCTAGCTACATAAAAATAAACATTCTTAGTTATCTAATGGTTTTTTTTTTTCTGTTTTTTTTGAGACAGAGTCTCATTCTGTTGCTCGGGCTAGAGTGCCGTGTGTCAGCCTAGCTCACAGCAACCTGAAACTCCTGGGCTCAAGAGATTCTCTTGCCTCAGCCCCCCGAGTAGCTGGGACTATAGGTGTACACCACCATGCCTGGCTAATTTTTCTATTTTTAGTAGAGACAGGGTCTCACTCTTGCTCAGGCTGGTCTCAAACTCCTGACCTCAAGCCATCCTCCCACCTCCGACTCCTAGAGTGCTAGGATTACAGGCACAAGCCACCATGCCCAGCAATGTTTTCTTAATGTAACTTTTTCTATGCATAATTTTGTTGTCATCATGTAAGCTTTTATAAAGAGAATTATTTGAGATTGTAATTGTTAGCACCGTCTTAGTCCATTCAGACTGCTATAACAGCATACATTAGTCTGGGTATTTCTGTTGCAACAATTTCGGTTGCTTATAAACTATAAGCAACCGTAAGCCTCCCACAGTTCTGGAGGCTGTGAAGTCCAAGATTAAGGAGCTGTCAGATGCAGTGTCTGGTGAAGACCCGCTTCCAGGTTTCACTTTCTGGTTCATGTAAGATGTTTTCTCACTGCATCCTCACATGGCAGAAGGGGCTAACGAGCTCCATTGGGCCAATCTGTAAGAGCAATAATGCCATTCATGTGGCTTCCCCCTCCTTACCTCCCAAAGGGCCCGTCTCCTAATCCCATCACCTTAGGGGGTAAGATTTCAACATACAAATTTTGGGGAGGACACAGACATTCAACCATAGCAAGCAGTTTAGAGATGATCAATGGATCTGGGGACAATGAAAGTCATGATCATGCAAGTGTAACGGGTAGCTTAATTTTCTTAGTAATAAAGTGGTTTTAATGGAGAATCCAATAATCTAGTCCAATGTTTCTCATACTTTAAAAATCCATACAAATGAGGCCGGGCGTGGTGGCTCATGCCTGTAATCCTAGCACTCTAGGAGGCCGAGGTGGGCAGATCATTTGAACTCAGGAGTTGGAGACCAGCCTGAGCAAGAGCGAGACCCCGTCTCTACCAAAAATAGAAAGAAATTAATTAGCCAACTAAAAATATATAGAAAAAATTAGCCAGGCATGGTGGCGCATGCCTGTAGTCCCAGTTACTCGGGAGGCTGAGGCAGAAGGATCGCTTGAGCCCAGGAGTTTGAGGTTGCTGTGAGCTAGGCTGACGCCACAGCACTCTAGCCTGGGCAACAAAGTGAGACTCTGTCTCAAAAAAAAAAAAATCCATACAAATGCTCACATAATTTCCAACCAGTTTTGGATATGTGCCCAGATTTGGACATTTACACACCATATGCACTCCTTCAACATCCATCATTACCCCCACTGAGAATCATGGAGACAGATTTTTTTTTAATTTTTCAATATAAAATAGTAATTAAATAGGCACACGTGCCCTTTCTGGCCCCCTTCACTCTCCTTCTGATGCTTCATTTTGAAGCTACATATTTCCCCACCTACTTACTCCATGACCCCCCTCCTTGATGACCAGTGATTTCATCATACCCAGTTGGCCTTTATATACAGAAAAGACTGTTAGAGACTGTGTCTGTAGTAATATGAAATCCACAGAAATATTTTCTCTTTTTCTATTTCAATGCTTATTGGGCACTTGGTGTGGAGTACCATTGTAGGCTCTATATAAACAAATATCAGGGAGAACATGGTGTCTGCCCTGAAGGAGATTATAATCTAGTCTCGTTGCAAGGCATTTTTAAAAAATAACTTTTTTATTTTAGAGCAGGTTTAAATTTATAGAAAAATTGTGAAGATAGTACAGTGTCCACATACCCCTAATTCACTTTCTTCTTTTATTGATATCTTACATTAGTATGGTACACAATTTTATGGTATAATCATTCTATTTATGGAATTTTGAATTCTGACCTTTTCACTTTACGATGTATCCTAAGCATTGCTTCCACTTAAAATGAATATGAATGCTGGTCAGACACTCTAGATACTACCCATGTCAGCCATCTCATTTTTCAGATGAGGAAGCTGAGGCACAGAGAGACCTTCAGTGTTTTGGCTCAAACCAGAATATGGAGTAAAACCATACTTGCAGGCAGTTTTCCCAGGCCTTCGAGTGTCACATGGCTGCTCGCCATTTGCCAGAGAGAAGACAGGTGGATAGAGGGAAGGGAACTCTTCATTCAACCAGCCAGTGTTTACTGAGTACCACTGAGTACCGGTGACTGTCTGGTGGTGGGGAAACAGCAAGCACCCTGGTCCGCCCCTACCCTCAAGGATCTTACATTGTAGATGTCGGTGAGTTGAGATCATAGAATGAAAGGACATCGAGTTTCTGCTTTACTTTGCTGCGGTGGCAAAGGGCAAAGTGTACTGAGGCAACGGAGCCAAATATAATTTCAGAAGGTTGGTGAGGTGGTCTAAATACATTACTTTACATGGCAAAAAGGATTTTGCAGATGTGATTAAGGATCTTGATTGTGCTGGATTACCCAGGTTGGCCCAACATAATCAGGAGAGTCCTTCCTTATAAGGGGCAGAGGGAGGCAGGCAGGTCAGACAGTTGTGGCTGAGATGCAGTTGGCAGTGTGATGTGATGATGGGCTGGGGGCCAGGAGCAGGCGTGTGGGCAGCCTCCATGGGCAGGAAAAGTCAAGAGACAGACTCTCTCCTAGAGCTTCCAGGAGACAGGCAGCCTGGCCAACACTTTGTTGTTTTATTTTTTTTGACACAGAGTCTCACTCTGTTGCCTGAGCTAGAGTGCCGTGGCATCAGCCTAGCTCACAGCAACCTCAAACTCCTGGGCTCAAGCAATCCTTCTGCCTCAGCCTCCCGAGTAGCTGGGACTACAGGCATGCACCGCCATGCCTGGCTAATTTTCTCTATATATTTTTAGTTGGCCAATTAATTTCTTTTTATTTTTTTAGTAGAGACGGGGGTCTTGCTCTTGCTCAGGCTGATTTCGAACTCCTGACCTTGAGTGATCCTCCCGCCTCGGCCTCCCAGAGTGCTAGGATTATAGGTGTGAGCCACGGAGCCCAGCCCTGGCCAACACTTTGATTTTGGCTCAGTAAGACGCATTCTGGACTTCTGACCTCCAAAACTATAAGAGAACAAATTTGTGTTGTTTTAAGCCACTGAAGTTATAGTAATTTTTTATAGCAGCAACAGGAAACTGGAGATCTGGCTATGTAGAGGCTACTTTTTATGAAAAGAAAGAAGTGATATTTAGATATTGTGGGATTATACAACGTTAGACGCAAAGGTTCATCTCTGCTTTGTCCGATCTGATAGCTTCATTTTTTTTAGTTGAAAATGATGAGAAAGAAAGTATCTGCTGAACATTTCCTTATTCAAACTGATTATATTACTTTTAATTTGAAATTATGTATGTATCAGCATGATTCATAATAGCCCCAAACTGGAAATAGCCCAAATGCCGTCAATAATAGAGTGGAAAAACAAATGGTTATATACTCTTGCAATACTGCATGACAATGAGAATGTATGGACTACAATTACAAGTAAGTGACTCATGTGGATGAATCACCTGAACTCATGTTACTGTTGCTAGAAAGAAATCAGATACAGGCTGGGCACAGTGGCTCACGCCTGTAATCCTAGCACTCTGGGAGGCCGAGGCGGGAGGATCACTCAAGGTCAGGAGTTCGAAACCAGCCTGATCAAAAGCGAGACCCCGTCTCTACTAAAAATAGAAAGAAATTAATTGGCCAACTATAAATATATAGAAAAAAAATTAGCCGGGCATGGTGGTGCATGCCTGTAGTCCCAGCTACTTGGGAGGCTGAGGCAGGAGGATCGCTTGAGCCCAGGAGTTTGAGGTTGCTGTGAGCTAGGCTGACACCACGGCACTCTAGCCCAGGCAACAGAGTGAGACTCTGTCTCAAAAAAAAAAAAAAAAGAAAAAAGAAATAAAACTATATGGATGTGTGTGGTCCCAATGGTTTCTGTAACAGTAGCTTGATCTAAAGAATGTGAACTTTTAGAGAGAGCTATGAGCAAAATCCCCTGCTAGGCCATTCCCAGATCCATTGCCCTAAAGGACAGCCAACAACCCTCCCTGGCTTTAGCATATTATTTAGCGTAATAGTTTGGGGCTATTATGAATCATGCTGCTACATACATAATTTCAAATCGAAAGCAATATCAGTTTGAATAGGGAATTTTGCCTTAAAACACATGTGAAGCACTTGCTTTATGTTCTACTTATTAACCTCACTCCTCCCAGGACACATTATTTTCAAGCTGGTGTTTTAAAATATTATTTATTGTGGGTGAGTAATTTAGGCTGGAGAGAAAGTCTTTAATAAGCTAAGGATAAATAACAATTGCCTAATTATGATTCTGTGGAAGAACAAGGCTTTCTGGTGTGTTTGGATTGTGTCTACTAGAGGCACCCTTTATTTTGAGCAGGCTGCTTGTGGAAAGCTAAGCCCAAAGTTTGAGTAATGAGACCCTTTACGCTAAATATTGTTGTGGGATAATATGTACAAAGCTGATGAGTTCATTTACAGAGTGCTGAACAATTTATATATTAGTCTCTGGGTTAAATGGTTTATAAAATAAACATTTAAGTAAAAAATGTTCTACAGTTACAATGAAAACAGAATTTCCTATAACAAATATTTTTATAAGCTGTGTAGCCCTCACATAATTTTTGATTTCCTGGAAATAAACAAAAAATGTGTAGTTAATAGTTGAGTATCTTGGGGAACTTCTTGCTCTTCAGAAAACATTAAAGGGAACTTTAATTAAATTTAAATAAGTTCTTTACCCTTCAAGGCTAGTGCTCTTTGTTTATTGTATTTTTGGAGGTCACTGGGGTGTGAGCACTTCTAACATCTATTATCTTTGCTAAGAAGGATAAGAGCCAACACGGTACTTAGAATTCCCGAAGTACTTATGCCAGCAAGATTATTTCTGCACAAGGTTCATTATCAAATATCACTGTGACCTTTAGTCTTTCTGTAAGTTTACCTAAGGCTGAAAAAAATTTTGGAAGATTGCTTATAATTTTACTTACAGCTTTAAGGGAACCCAAATTATAAAGTTAAATATTGACTTAATATAGTTTTATTTTTGACGATTTATTTCCTACTGAAACAAAATGAATGAAAGTGAGTGTTCAATGCTGATGAAGAATATTAACATAGCAACAACAATAACAAACAACAGAATCACCTTCAAAACATAAACAAAGGAAAGTAACGTATAAAAACTGCAGTGTTATCTGGGTATAGTAAAAGGAAAATAATGCCCTTTAGGTTGAAGCTGATAGTGTTGTTAGGTCGGATTAATTAATAGGATAATTTCACATACTACTTTAATCCATGCTAGTACTTACGTTAAGAAATTGGTTGGGAGAAATTTTGTGACAATAATATGAGACATTACAGAATAAATGAAACAAAAAAGGAGGATACCATGGATTACATAAAATTTTAAAATTTTAATTTAAAAAATATTTTTCTTATTTATAAAGTCTTAAAATATTTATGGATAATCTATCTAATGGAAGAAGTTTCAAAATAAGATTGTCTCCTTCCTTCCTCCCTCTGCCTTGCATCTTTCTCTCCTTCGGCAGTGAGTAAGCTGTAGTACCAGATGCACAGGGCTTCTCAGGGCGCACCAGGATCTTACTGAAATGCAGATTCTCAGTCAGTAGGTCTGTGATCGACCCTGGAAATCTGTGTTTCTGATACGTTTCCAGGTGATGCCAAAGCTGTTGCACCTTGGACCGCTCTTTGTTTGAATAACAAGGATTGAGAATAATCCCTCCTCAAAGAGTTCATAGGCTAGTTACAGCCACTTCTGTTCTCCACTGCAGTTCAAAAAGTTTTAGCTTGTTTTTCAGATAATGTGTACAACCCAGATGCCAACAGGGAGCTTCTCCCTCCTCTTAAGATCTATGTAGAATTGGATTAAAACACATTCCCAATTCTATAGCCTATAAAAATCCAAAGACTTTCCAACAGATTATGGAATGAACCCAGAGGTGAAACTTGCTTCTTTTTCATTTTCCACAGAAAACCCACCTGCACAAAGATGCTGTCATTTGTAGACTTTACTGAGATGGGAGAAGACAAGGAGGAGTTGATGTAATCAGTGCAAGCACCTCTGAGAGGCACCATGGGCTCCTGCTTCCACAGATTAGCTCACTTTCTGGATCTTCCCACTGTCCGAAGAGCTGTATCCATTCTGCATTCCACGCTGTAAATGCCATCCATAAGCTTGTGCTTCCAAATGTGAGGAGGGAGCTGGCGTTTGAGCTCCATCTAATCAGGCACCTATTTAGAACTCTCCTAAAAAAAAGAAAAGGCAAAATCTTCCTCTGCCTGGATACATCCAGGAGAATCCCTTGGTTAGTATAAATGTTTAATATGTAATAAAATTTAATAATATCAAAAATATGGTGGAATGATTAGACAGAATAATTGAGAACATAAAGCAATGCTTAATTAGTTGCTAAATGCTGGCTGTGCACCCTGTACAGATCAAACATCAGGTGGGCATCTGACTTCCTCACATTCTTCTTAAAGTCTCTTAATCACATAAGCAACAGTATAAATGTATTTAGTATTTTATTTACACATAGGACAAAATACTGCCAATGGTCTTCAGCTAAAGACTACCAGGAACATACTTGTATTTTGTAATTTGAACACGCTGGGTTTCTTACTCTTGCAGCAAGGAAGAATGCACCCCATGGGGAACAGCAGGGGCATCTCAGTGAGATAGTGTTAGAAAGGGTTTATGAAGGGATTTGGGCTTGTGTTCAGTGATTTGGGGGAGGGTTTAAGGAAGCAGGGCTTTGCTCAGGAGTGGATGTGGTCACCACATCCAACAGAGTGAGACTCTGCCTCAAAAAAAAAAAAAAAATTTCTAAGAATGGAGCCAGGGCAGCATAGTGAGACCCTGTCTCTAAAAAATAAAAAAAAATAAAAAAAATTAGCCAGGTATGGTGGCACCCACCTGTAGTCCTTGCTACTCTGGAGGCTGAGGCAGGAAGGTCACTTGAGCCTAGGAGTTCAAGGCTGCAGTGAGCTATGACTGTGCCTCTGCACCCCAGCCTGGGTGACAGAGCCAGACCCAATCTCAAAAAAAAAAAAAAAATCTCTAAGAATGGCAAGTATCAATTTAACCCAAGGATAGAGATCTATGTGTGTCAGTTTTCTTCCAAGCATCCACCTTTGTTTCTTGAGTCCACAGTGTCATCACCACTGAAGGCTGTCCCGCAGTTTGGTGGATGATGTTGGGATGCCTTTGCTGGTCCAGATAGATGGCTGTGCAGACCACAGTGGTGCCATAGACTGGGTATTAGGGTTATAGCTGCTTTAATTCACACTGATGCCCAGTGATTTTTCCCCAGTGTGCTACGTGGCAATGTGGCTGGATCTGGAGGAAATTTTGCCAGCCTGAGCTGAAACCAATGTCCTCGCTTCTCCAACTCCATGAATTCTGAGTTGACATCTTTCCTGGTGCATTCCACTCTTGGAATTCTTGGCCTATTCTCCTTCTAGAAGACTTTAATCAAGACTACTTGATGAAACCATCCTAACTTTGAATCATGGTGATTGGAGTTTGGGGCTTTGATGTCTCCTTTCCAAGAAGGCCTTGAGTTCCTTGTACGTGCTGAGTCACCTCCTCTTTAGTGGTGACCATCCCTGCACACCAAAGGGAGAGACAGTTATTGCTAAAACAAGAAATTAAGTCCTTTATTCCTGAATGACAGGTGCCTGCTCACCCTATATTTGCATAACTGAGAAGATTACTCAAATAATCCTTCTCCTGAGTTAGCATCTCAAGTTCTATCAATTTTAAAAAGGCAAAAATTTAAAAAAGAAAACAATTAAAGATGGGTATCTTGCTATATTAGCAAAGGAGAAGAAAAGTTAGGAGGAGAACAAAGGAGACTGGGTTAAGGAAACTGGGAGTATTAAAGAAGTGAATGGGCCGGGCACGGTGGCTCACACCTGTAATCCTAGCACTCTGGGAGGCCGAGGTGGGAGGATTGCTTGAGTTTAGGATTTTGAGACCAGCCTGAGCAAGAGCAAGACCCTCGTCTCTACTATAAATAGAAAAGAAATTAGCCAAACAACTAA